>JAOWAW010109625.1:0-13893 GCA_028565695.1 Nicola tetela
CTTGCCCTTGGTGTTCAGCCTTTTTTGGGATATCCATGAAATTATGCCATGGCTTAATGGAAAGTTTTGTCAAAGCCAGCCAACACTGCTTTCACACACACACACACACACACACACACACACACACACACGCACTCCCTCTTTAACTTTGCCACTGATCATGTTGTCATGGCAATGGATGTGTTATTTGAGTTCTTTGTCCTCTTCATGTACGTTATATCAGCGTTAGCACCCGAAAAATCACCGAGAAAGAACACTGTCCATATCCGGGCAACAACAAGATTTACATCTCACCTTGGCATGCTTTATTATTTGTTGAAAGACTCCAGCCGCTTCCACACGAGCACACAGCACTGGAGCCTTCCCGTGAGCAAAACTGATCGCACTCGTACAAATCGCTTAAGGGGCACGAGGAGATGGCTGGGAGCAGAAAAGACAATTAACTGCAATCAATATCCCTGGAGAACCCAGTAACAAGCAGTCAAAAGCCACCAAAAGGTATTCTGAGGAAGTCAGTGGAAGAAGAAACCTGCGGCATGTCGACATCCATCATCTAACATCTCATGTGACTTAAAATTTCTTCCAAAGCATGGGCATTCAAATCATGATCAGATCTTCACTGAGAGATAAAGATTCATAGCCCAAACTGAGCTTGTGACCCAAGCAAATCACAACCCAAACGGAGCAGTGCGAGGGTTGTAGTGCAGATCGGTTGCGACAGAGGTCGAGGTTATGAATGTTTTTTTTTTACAACCCAATACCATGAAAACACACATTTTCTGTGTTTATGCATGTGTTGACATTGACAGGCAGTCCCATACAAATGCACTGCAGCTGTGCGTGTGTGCATTCTGGCAGGAGGAACAGGAACTAAACACAATCTGAGTAAATGGACTGGCTCAGAGCGCTGGCAATTGGTCCACTGCAGAGATCGGACCTGGTGAACAAGGTAGACGTAACAGTAAATGGACAGAGAGCTAAAAAAAAAACCGAGGTCCAGAATGTTTGCAGCTACATGGCAGCATGAAATGGAAAGAGCAGTTGTTGAATACAGCTCCCTGCCAGACTGATGTTGTATGTACCTGCATGTGTTTCTTTCACCCGTGTCTGTGTTTTCTCAACCCGGTTCGTGACGGTGGTAACGGTCTTGCCATTGCTCTATCCCATTCTTTGTCTGAACCCTCAATATTGTTGCTAACTTCGCAAATGAGTAGCAAGGCTTGGACATGTGTTGACTTGGTGGCAAGGTGACTTAGCTCAACACCTGTCATGGTGAAAGTGCCGGCTGGCATGAAGGCTGAAACCTTTCTGCATTGTCTTTGACTGGATTGTCTTTCTTGAGTGTGCAATTCACACTGGCCTTCTTTGTGCAGTGAATGTCTGCGTGTTTAAGTTTTGCAAATGAAACAGGGAAGTTATTGACATCTATTTGAATTTCCCACCTTAAAAAGAGGTTGTTCTAAGTTGTCGAAGAGGTCATGCTTAGAAAATCACAACCTCTTAGGAGATGGGTTATTTGTATGGGTGATGTCACAGGAGTTGTGAAAAATAGCTCTTCACTTCCTTCTCCCTTTCAATACTCAAATTAGTCCTCAGCAGACTAAGGACGTGTTTTCATTCTGTAAATGGTAAAGTGTCAACTCACCACTGCAGGTCACATTGTCTGCATTCACTTTGTAACCTTGGTAACATGAGCACTGGAAACTTCCCGGTGTGTTAATGCACATCTGTTGGCAGTTGTGACGACGAATCCCACACTCATCCACATCTGAAAGAGAGGGAGGAAATGTGTCTTGAAGACTGTGATATCTTTTTCAAGGTTGCACAATAAGTAACACCAATATATATGCACATACACAGCACCAGATCAATTGTAGACCACAGATGCACAGATGTGAAGCACTCTATGAAATCTGCCCTGTGTCCATAACTTGCAACTTCAAGAGATTTTTTCAACAGCTGTTACTGTTCAAAGTCCTATCTACTAATTTTGTCCTTGACAACATGCATGAGTGTAGCCATTTTGAAAAACAGATTATCAGTGCTAGTAATAAGGATAGTCAACATTGTCGGTGCGTTTCAGTAGGTTGTTTCAATCATATTGGTAGGAAATTGGTAGAGTCAACTTTAGGGAATTGGCATTTGAAGCCTACAATGAGCAAATTGGTGTTTATTTCTGTGCAGTTATTTCAAAATCATTGGGCATTGGTATATAATGACAACACATGTGCAGTATAACCTGTCAAGGGGACCACCTAGATAAGGCGACCACCTGGTCAATGCGACTGCTTTCAACCAGCACGGGTAATTTGTATTGAAAATAACCTGTTTAAGGCAACCACTTGCCTAACGCAGCCAGTGACCAGCTCTTAAGGTCAATTTTGTGCAAATAACCTGTATCAGCTGAATGGAGCTTGACAGAACAGTCAGCAAGATTCCAGCAGCGATCTCAGAGAGAATACTAATTTGCACCGTAGCCTTCTGTGCCTATGCAGTTACGCTGTCATTCAACATGCAGACATGTCCAACTAGGCCTGCATGCATGTTGCGCTCAGTCACAGACAAGTCTCTGGGTTTCAGTACCGTCTACATTCCACATGATACACACGTGCATGTACATACTGGCCTTTCTCAGTACACACACCACATGATTTTGTGAACTTGGATAAGGGAAACTCCTGTCTAAGAGGACCACATCTCCGCAGTCCACTCGGTGGTTGCTTTAGACAGGTTTTACTGTAGTAAGAAGGCATAGCCTACATCCAATAAATGTAATGGCATGCCACTAATTAACACTATTTCATACTGAAGGGCTGTTCAACACACAGTACAAGTTTAGATTAAATTGCATTACAAGCTACCCTTTCACCTTGCCACTTCATGCAATTATGGGAGACCAGCTATTCATTGCAAGTGTAGTGGCAAGGGCACGGGCAAACATCCACCACAGTCCGCTGATCGGCCAGCCCTACCCATGCACCTTCCAGATTCATGCAGCATGGCTGGTTGTACAGCTACCAGTATATAGATGAAAGTACAACAACTACATGGTGCCATTGGCAGTAAGTTACACATGTGGCTGGTTGGAGTAGGATACTTGTTTACATGTGGCAAACTAGCACTACTGTGACACAAGGGGTGTTGAAGCCCTTATTTAGAGCTCACATACCTTGTAATCTGGTCTAGGATTAAAAATGAGTCCCTTTGAGAAAGCAAAATAAAAAGGGATGTGCTGGCAAAAGCAGAGATTTACAGACGTTTTTAAAACAACAAAACCAGTAATGTAGCTATATCAGTAGGAAGAGTGGAATATTGGCAGAATCCTTATTGGTGTGACCCTAATACTGTAATTGGCAATCTACCAATATTGACAGTCAGTAGGATATTGAAAACAATAGGCTACCTACCACTAAAATTTGTAGCTATGGCAACACTTCAAGTGCAATACCCATAACTTGACCTGGTCATTTTCTTGCAGCTTCATCCAAGTTTATCTTTTTCATTGTATTGGAATCCATGTTCTCTAAGGATTGACTGCTCTTAGTATGAGAGTGCATACACATAAATACACAAACGCACATGTGCACACGCACGCGTGCGCGCGCGCACACACACACACACACACACACACACACACACACAATGCAGGACAATTCAACAAACCTGTGCATGTTCTCTTGTCCACATTTAACTTGTATCCCGCGAAACAGCCACACTCATAACCGGTCTGTGTGTTGATACATTGTTGCTGGCAGAGAGTGGAGTTCACCAAACACTCGTCAATATCTGCCGTGAAAAATAAAGTTTGCAGAACAATTTATTGCATTATAATTAGAAAGAAAAAGTGATTAAAGCCAGTGAGTGGTTACCATGGAAACCAGGCACACAACTGGCATGCGGTCTGCATTAGACTGGTCACCACACCAGCAGTTCCATTTATTACCCTGTACTGCCTCCATAAGAGATTTTAAAATGAGATTTGGACCACCTTGAGTTGATTTTTTCTGCAAAAAGGGCCCCCATATCTCTCTCAACCTAGCTTTCAGTCAACATGCCGATTCCAAACTAGTTATGCAGTAGAAACCCTTATCTCGAACATCCAGGAATTATAGACTCATTTTCTTGTCTGAAGAAAATATTTACTCAACCAAAGGTACGTTGCAAACCCCCTAAATTTATTTGCTTAATTTCCTCTTTTTGCAGCCTGTACATTGGCCCAAATGTGCAGCTTACTTACCAAAGCAATCCTGGCCATTGCCCGAGAACCCAGCTGGACAAGGTCCACATTTGTAGCCAACACCAGGTGCCTTCACATCTGCACATGAGACTCCAGAGAAGCACGGCTGAAAGGCTGCCTCACACCCATCCTTGTCCTTTTCACAGTGCACTCCACTATACGCATCAGTGCATGTGCATGGTGCAAAGCTGAGAACACCATCTTGTTGACTTTTAATCGTTTGTTGGCTACACTTCCCACCATTTAAACACTCACAAACATCTATGGTAGGACGCAGAATTCTTGATCCACACATGGGGTCGGTAGCAATAATGAAGAATGACAAGCGTATTGTACCTGTCAGTGCCTGCAGCACTGCACCATCCCATGACAATTCACTCCAGTGGCCAGTGGCATTACTGATAATTTGAATGCTCAAGCCACGTGGAACTGTTCCACCAAGTTGAATATGTACTATGCCCTTTGGATTCATAGGATTGGTAGCGATGATGGGTATGTAAGTCTTTCCACTGCCTGGCTTGTCTTGGCTGCCAAATGACTTCGTGACGTCAACCTTCCATCTGTTGATGATTGGGCCAACAAATATTGGGGGAAAATGATCTACCAAGAAAACGCAAAATAAGATATTAATTACATCTACAACCTAATAATGGTGGCAGCATGCACCAGCTGTGGCTGGGTGCATGCATTAAATTAAGGGCAAACTCTCATAGCCATGCTAACCAGGTGACATGCGTCTGAGCCCCAATGGACATAATTTTCTTCCCAGTTTTGTGGCAAAGTATGTTTCATGTGATGAGTGTTGATGAATGATTGAGGTGTCTGTGACATGGTGGAGTTGAATCACTTTCGAGTGTGTATGTGTATGTGTATGTGTATAGGCCTGGCTAAAAAGTTCATAAAAGTTGAGTTTAAAGCCTTGAGAATTGATCGTAATTTAGCTGTCTGAAGCTAGTTTTAAAACCACCTACACTATTCAAACCCCTTCTAAAACCGTTCAGAGTCCAAAACCTATGCAGGCAAGGTTAAAAAAAACTGTGTTTGCCCGAACAAGGAGACAAGTGCAGCACTTTTTGATGTGACAAGTGGAAAGGTGGCAACATTGCCAACAACACCCATACTGTGCTAGTGCCTAAAACCTGTCCTCTGAACTTGGAATCACGCTGGGGCTAAATAATTCAGTTAAAATGGATGCAGGGATGAAGAAAGCCACAAATTTTGCATTTAAAACCTGCTTTACAGCTCTTATCCAAATTCAAAGCTCAATAATGCTCACAAAGCAAAATGAATCTTTCAAATTTGTTTAAGGCTTCTTTACAGCTGGCCTTCTTTTAGCCAGGACTGTATGTGTATGTGTTTTGTCTGTGTGTGTTTTAGTTTAAATTTGCATAATTGTTAACAGAGCTGTCGTATTCCAAGAATACATATTTGCTAATAACTCCTAAATTATTAAGTGTGTGAAAGAAGAAAACTGGACAATATACGATATCAGAATGGGAGCTTTGTGACGAAGGAGGAGGAAATAGTAGACAGTCCGCTCATAATATGGATGTATATTAAAACCTTATCAGCTGGTGGGCACTAGTGCAGAGATGCAGCTGCTCATTTTTTAGCCAATTACCGGCAAGGCCCTAGCAACTAGCACAAGTCATCGCTGTAGAAAAAGAGGAAGAAAACGATTAGTCAGAGGGAAAAAAAACATGTGGGTTGTTGTACCTGTTATAACTAATGCCCTCTGAAAGGAATTAAGTTGGTGGTGACACACAATCACCAAATGGCAGTTAAATAACAACTGCACTTATCCTGCTCCATTCTTTCCCCAACACCTTCCTTTTCTTACCAAGCTTTCTTTTTCCTTCATCCAGCTGATCACTCGAGTTTTTCAAGGCTTGTACATCAGTGAGCTTTAGGTAATGGCCACTGTCCCAAGTGCAGCCCATGTCCACTGCACACATTGTGGTAATCACACGCGGGTCTACTCCAGGCCTAGGCTTCGTCAAACCGGTGTCAAACGATGCATTGAACTGACGTGAATACGATGCACTAAAGTTGCTCCCAGCAGGAAAGCCGATGTTCGTAAACAACGAAGTCTTGTTATCAACATTGTCTGTCAGCCCTAGGAGACAATCAAATGTGATCCAAAAAGGCAACAATGCTGATGTTACAGTTCAAACTTCTGCCTGTGATATTATTCAAACAACCTTAGCAAGAAGACCTAAAGGATAAAGAGCAATGCATAGTTGAAAACATGTGGACACTGCTGTAAATCCTGATGTGCTGCATTGTATTGCTAGCACACTGCGCAAAAGAGGAATGATAAATAAACGAAAGGCAAGTTCTGGGCCGTACCGACATGCAAATCGTCAACTCAAAATTACTTTAAATGAATAATGTACAATGATAATAAAAAACGTAAGAGCATTATGCAAACCATCCCCAATATGCTAAGAAAGTCTCTAAACGTTTATAAAACTGAAATTGAAAGCTCATGCAAAGAAGAGATTACCCTAACTTACATGACAGGCCATAAGTGTTGTGGATCTCTCTCAGGGAAGAATTGGACAAGATCGTTGAGCCACCATACACTTTAAGGTCGTCGGATGGTCGACTGTTCCAGTCACCAAGCAGACCAGATATGAGATTCTGTTGTTTCATATAAGCAGGTAACTGCTGGCTCATCACAAGAATACCTGGTGACCGATAACACACATTTATGACAATTCCAAAAGAAAAGACGAGTGAGATGTAGGTGCTGTTGTGAACATTGATGGTGACATTTCCCTGAACGTAAACACCAGGCTTTGGCAAGAAAAAGGTATTGGTAGGAGTTGGAGTGGATTTGCTTGGATCAAACTGCTTGCAGTTCTGGCCAAGGAAGTCACATCGATACATTATCCTGCCACCGGGGCTGTCATCATCGATGACACTCTTGATAACTGGGGCAAAGAAGTCTTTCCCATTGATAAAAACAGCCATTTGTCGCATACCAGACACGGAGGTTACAATTTGCACTTGAATTCGTGGTTGGTAGAGTCCAGCAGTGCAAAATGCAACAAAGGCAGTAGCATACCCGTCAGCAACTGAAGGTGGCAAGACAGCAGTGCGTCCCTGCAGGGTGAAGGTAGTACTTCCCACAGACGTTTTGAGAAGAAGAAGAGTGAATTCTCCCGGACAGTTGAAGATGAACTTTGTGCCATCGAACGTAGTGAATTTGGAGCCAACGCATATAGCTGCACAAAGACAAGGATATTGAAGAAAGAGGATGAGGCAAGAAGATCTCAGAAAAGTGAGCGCTCTGAACACTGACAGGAACAGCCAAAATCTCAATTTTGTATAAAGAAATCAATCCACAGGGTGGTGTGTTCATTTATTTTTTCTTGGCAGTTGGCTCACCTAAACCTGGTGATTGGTATCTCTTGCACATCTGACTAGGCCGTTTGTTGTAGAACAAGTCGCAGAGGTTTGTGTCTTGACAGCACCACCGGTGGGCATCAACCTCACTGGATTGGTGTTCCAATGGATCAGTCAAAGATGAAAACCGCTGTGGAATGCCACCATCTGGTTCACCCACCAACAGAGCTCCAAGGCCTGGCTGAGTCGTGTGATAGCAGCATTCTTGAACTACATGTGGAGTAAAAGGCAGAGTAAAAATGAAATCAAACACTTGATTAGCTGAAGAAATACAAGGGGGTGCACAGAACCCTTACAGGCCTTATTCCTTGTGCATACTGGCTGCACAGCCCAACACTGATCACAGTCGCTGTAAGGCATGCACTCTACAGGATGTACAGGAACTACATTGGCAGGTGTTTTTGACTCTCTGCATCACAGGGTATGCAACACTTGAAAGATGCAAGTCATCTAGAGTATATCAACAAAGTATAGCATAGGGGTCAGAGATCATCAAGCATGTCATGTTCATGTATGTTTCAGCTGCAGCTGTTTCTATCAGCACAATGCTCGTGCCTTCCACTAGACCAAAGGGCAGAAATCTAAAGAAGCTATGCTGCTTGACTTAGAGGAACATGTTCTAGAGATCTAGAAACCATCTGTTCCTCGACTGATTTGCATTTCACTGGTGTGTAATGAAGTGAGCTGGACCAGCATGGGAAGCTGTATGATTCCCAAGAATTCCGTTCTGCTGTACTAGTCGTAGTAGAAAGTATAGCATACAGCCGATTATTATCAATGGTCGGCATGCAGCCGTAACCATCTGTCGCCTATGTTGTTATGTGTTTTACTCAATTCATACAATTTGACCGGGGAAAAGGACACGAAGAGTGTGTGCTAGGAGCTCCACTGCCCGACAAGATTGTATGTGAATTGTGTGTCTTAGTAAGCCACAAGCTAGCAGTTTTCACCAAATGTAACTAGACTGGACAGATACACACACACACACACACACACACACACACACACACACACACACACACACACACACACACACACACAATAATCGCAGTAGGAGCCCTCTCCAGTCCCTACGGACCTAGCCAAGACAAAAATGGACTAATGCTTTCCGGGAACTTTCCCTCAGTTTATTTCCAAAAACCACAAGGTGAATAAGAAATGCTTAGTTTCAAAATCGATGTGCACACCGGAGCTAGATAAGCTACAAATATCTTAATACATTATGAAAAGCATGAGTGACAAACAGTACTGCCTATACCTATCAGCAGAAATTGCCACCCAACCAGTGCTCTGTTGGGTAAAGACAATCAATATATGTAGAACAATCCTAGCATGCTACTGTTTCTAATACTGACATTCTGGATCTGTGGCTGGCAGTCTAATCATGTTAAGCACTAACAATAAGTCAGAGGGTGAGTGTGACACTTACTGACCATTTTCAAATTGCCTTTGCCGTTTTTATTGTTCTTGAACATTTTCCATTATTTGGATGGTTTGCTCAGTTTTTCTTTTCTTGTGTCCTCTCTGGTTGATCTGATGAAGTAAAAAGGCTCATTTTTACGGCCTGCTCGGTTGTTTTTGTTTGTTTCATCACAATTTGCCACATGATTCTGGTCTTTTCTCAGCAAACTGGGAGAGCAATATACACATGCATATATGTCCCACGATATTGAGGGATCTGGTGTGTGTGTGAGAGAGAGAGAGCGAGCGAGAGAGAGGGAGAGAGAGAGACAGACAGACAGACAGAGATGGAGGGAGACAATAAAGAAACAGAGAGGGAGCTCTGTGGAGAGAATTTCGCCATGTCTGATTCTGTACATGAAAACATAATTAATTCTGGTAGTAGTGATGCAAGTGCTGGAAAACCTAGGATGCGAGCAAATTGACAGTCTAATTTTAATGATGACAGCCTTGACAATATCAAACAAGTACAAGGACTTACCAGAGCCCTGTTCAGTTGGTGCCACTGACTGAAAGCACACCTGTGATTTATGAAAGACCTCACGGAACATGCCATCATTCATCACCTGGTCAAGAGTGCATGGGCAAGATGGCAGCGACCTTGTCCATGTGCTTGGCTCCGGTTGAACCACATGCCAGTGCTTGCATTTTGATTCAGATCCTGAAATGTCTGCTTCCTTGTACAACTGAAAGATGTACATTGCACCAGAAGTACACGGTTGAGGGAAGAGGTAGCGGTTCCCATCATCTGGATAATTATCTACGAAAGCAATGGCACGTGTTGAACTGCGTGGGTCACTGTAGTGATGGTTTGGAGACGTAAACCCGACAATAGCATTGCCGTATTTTGCTTGTGGATCCCAAGCTTGTAGCACTGACCACTGTATGCTATTCTCATCATAGGCATAAAGAGCAAATGACCGCAACCCATCTGTTGCCAGGATAGCCTGGAAGGTGTTGTGCTGCAACAGAACAAAATGTTTCAACTTAACTTTATATAGAACATTTTAACAGTCATGCAAACTAAGCAGTCTACAAACACAACTGAAGACATTGGTATAAAGAGACTCACCATTTGGTATCCATAAGTTGATGGATAAGGAGAAATTCGCTCCCAGGTTGTCACAAGAGCCCATGTCGCTTGGAATTTGAACGAGCTTGTCTCATTGGCACGGTATTTTGCTGTGACTAAATTGCCAATGGCCTTCAGCATCTGTCGTTCTGATGATGTCATCAGTGGGGAGACTTTGTACTGGTGATACCAGACGTGAGAACGCACACCTGGGCGGAGTGTTTTGGAGTAAGAGTTGTCAGCTGTGCACCAATAAGGAGCAAAGAGAGTTGGTTGAGTGGACCAGCTGGCAGGCAGAAACTGTGGATGGCGAATTGCTGTATCCAAATCCATCAGGATCTGACCATTCTCACACACCTGTAACCGAAAATTGAGACATATTAATTTGTTACATGCCATGATAAGATATTATTGTCATGGTAACAGAAAAACATTTGACTTGGTAAACACTTCGTGTGGAGACATGTTAAGCATTACCCAATTAGCCTCTTATTCCATGCAAAATTTTTGTAGTTCACCCTATTAAAATCACTGCAGTATTTTTAGAAATGCATAGACTCCTGTTATACCGAGAGCTTTTGATGGTGGGCACCCCACAGTGGCAAACTGCCAGACGTAATCTGCAATTTCTGGCAGGAGCTGCCATTTCCTAGCGTCAACTGCTCATCGTTCATGGTAGAACCAAAATCCAGCATCTGAGATGAGAAACGACCACAGTCTGTGTAATTGCCCACTGAAAGGGTAAAGCAAAAAAAAACAGGACAAATTGAGGTATTGAGGATCAGACAATTGAATACTTTAAATTAATGAACACACAAAACTTTCTTTTCCCATGTTGTGGACTATAATCAAAATGTTCTTGTTTTCTTCAGATTTCCTCCCTACCTACACTCTCCCAGTAGATACCACTAATTCCTTCAAACCTTGCTCAACAGTATTTTAGTGGTGCCACATCAGGCATGCCAAGAAATTAGAATCTGTAATTGTCCAAAAGAACATTGATTTTATTGTGAAACCTGGATGAGGTAACTATGACCTTCATTCTGCAAAAGATCACTGTAGTATAGAAGATACAAGGTGAAGAAGAATTTGTATGAAAGGCCACAACAATAGGGCATGCTGCAGGAAAGATGCACAGTACAAAAATTCTGTCAATATAAGTACATATAAAGTCTCAATATTTACAAGTACAAAAAGAGGATTTCTTAAGACAAGCATTGTTCACGGAGGGCTGTTTCTTCAATTAAGAAAGATGTACATAATTACTTGCATTGTAACTTGGCAATGATCTTACCTTGGTCATTTGTTGAAAACGTCCAGTAAGTTGGATCTGAGATGCCATCCCACGGTGAGCCTCCCTTTCCGCAGCTTCGGTCACCAACAATCGCTCCCTTGTCAATCAAGATGAAGAAGTCACTGAAGATGTTGAGGCGATGTGTGATTATGAAAGAGAAGCGATATTGCTTCTGATGAATCGGATGTTGTTGGATGAAGACGTCTGGTGAGACGGACACATCAATTGCGTGCACCTGGCGGCTGCTGCTGTCTTCATGTCTTTCGAAGATGCGAATGTACCTTGGTGTCAGGGGTTTGTAAACCTTTACAACATAGGAAAGGAAAACATACCATCATCAAAATCACACTCAGCTTGCAGTTTGAAGCAGAAATTAGCAGTTCAACGAACACAAATGTGTGTAATTGCCCTTATCCCAAACACACCAACATTGCTGTTTGTCCTTCTCCTGTTGTTTATGGAACTAGAGTGAAGGAGCCAAACACCTGATTTACATGTTAGTATTAAATTGCAGGCTGGAATACTACATTACTGGCACATTGATCACAGCAAACAGTTGTTAGAGTGAGTGACAATTCGTATCAGAGATGATGACAGATCACATAAGAGTTTATTCTCTGCTGCAGTTCATTTCAACAAGATATGCACACAAAGACTGATCTAAAGCAGATGCACCTAAAGAGAACTCCACTCAAATATTAAAGCAGGTATCCACTAACCTGTTGGTCAAAATCTAGGCTGAATGATCCAAAGATTCGTGGAACTGCCAAAGGATTTTCTGTTGTGTTCGGATGTTGTGAACCGGGGACAACTAGAGGAGGAGAAGCTGCGAAGAAGAATAGAAAGAGGGTTAGAAAACCTCCGGGTTAGAAAAGTGGATCAGTAGAGAAATGAAAAAGCTACAGTGGAAAAGCAAGTGGGTTGTCATGGCCACATCTTTTGAATGGATAAACAGAGCATGATAAGAAAAAATTGCAGCAGAACTCCAACTTGCAGCTTGGGGCTCCTGTGGCATGCTCCCTGGGAATTTTTGAAATGTTAAGGGTCAAAATGCCAATCTTGGAGCTTTGGAATGGAAATTGCCTGAAATCCACCTGAATAGAAGAATGTTTTAGTAGCATAATATTAGGGGCACAAATAGCCATGCTTTAGAGCTGGCAGTTGAGGGCCATTTTTTGGAGCTGCTCTGATTTCCAGAGGAAGTGGCAAGTCTGCAACCCTGCATTACTGAGAGGTCATAAACAGCCACATTACAGAGAGGCCACCTGAGATGGCTGCACCACTGAGATCTTGCAATGCAGAGCTCTCAAGAGGCCATAGATGATCTCTCCTTTCATCATTTCCACTGGAAACCAGTTTGTTTCTGATCTGGCCAGGCTAAGCTAAGTGTAACTGATCATATTCTGGTTTGAATCTGAATGGCCACTGATCGGCTATCCTTGCTTTCTCCTGTACCATGAATTGATTGCCATTTCCACCAAAGAATGTGTTAAGCCAACAAGGGGTTCAACATTTAACTTACTCATCTTCCTTGTAGGCCCAAGACAATATATACTGCCTGGAAGAACTAACACTAAAGTTAATCTTTCCAGACGCAGTTGCTAGCTTGTTTATTCATGTTCATGGTACAGTACGTAGATCTACCATTATTTGCCCCATCACCCATCATTGCAGATACCCGTGGCCTGCTGTACTGGTGAGGTCAGTGCATGATTGCATTTCTGATTATATCTTCTTTAATGATGTGTGCAAATGATAGTACTAGTCAAGGTGAAGTGAATGAGACCAAATCACTTGAACACCTCACCTCCTGCCAGCAGGAAGAGACAAGTCTGGTTGGTGGATTGCCTGGCATAAAGAAAACAATTTCAAGCAGAACTGCTGAGGAGAGATTTTGACAAAACACAACCACATATCAAAATCTTAATCACATGCAAGCAGGCTTGCAGCTTATCCACGAATCCTTGCATTTCAGGCAATGGTTTATAAATGTTGTCGTCTTCCAATTTTGTTACTGACCTTCCACCTGAGTTAGTTCATTCATTTTAGCCTTGATTAATATGATTATAAATAATACTGCATAAACATGGGGCTTGTCTGAGTGCCAGATTTGATGGCATATTTAATTACTTAGTCCAGATCTGTGCGCACTTACCCGTTACTGTCCTCTGCGCTGAAGCAAAAGACAAACTGTTGTCCATACTGACTTGGTGTCGGTGTCCACGTGACAACCAATTTTCCCTCACTTTGGGAGCCATTGATTGATGTTTGCAAGGATCCCTGGGTCATCCCCACTGGTGGAAGAAGCTTGAAGCGGTCGATCCTAGCCACATAACGACAAACAAAACCCATTGAATGATTCAAAGAGGGCGCCAGGATGGCATGAGTACTAGTTCATGGTTAGAAACTGATCCCCCC
>JAOWAW010109648.1:0-10738 GCA_028565695.1 Nicola tetela
TGTTCATACGCATCCAGTGCGGATGCATACTGCTCGAGCAGTGAATTGCACTGGCCTATGCCTAGGAGACAGTTGTACTTGGTGGTCGGGTCAATGCTGCTGGCCAATGACACCAGCGCCTCTTGAAAGCGCTGTGACTTCTTGCTGTGCATCTGTATTTCATTGGCACTGTATGCGAAACCACTCTTCTTTGTCTGGGCAACTCGGATATGCGCCTGTGACAGCTGGTAAAGGCAATCGAGCACTCGGCGATGTGCCACATTCACACAACTTCGAACTCGCTCAGTTGCACGTAGTACAGCTTCCTGGCTAGCATCATCACCAAGCAGTTCGCCGGTCAATACACACGTCACCGCAATATCCACATCACAGCCGTTTTCATGCAGCCACTTGCCAACAGCCTTGTAGCCCTCTATCAGTGTTGCGCGTGTGAAGTTCTCCTCCAGAGGTACAAGGCGTAACACACCATGCATACCTGCCAACCATAAAAAAAAAAATGCATGGTGATTAGACCAAATAAACACACAACTACTCTACAAACATGCATGACCCCAGCCATAGGTCAGACTTAGAATGATTCCAGATTGGCCCAATTCCAAGCAAACAGTAGAAATAATTGTCACTGTGCAATGCAAAAAGACTAGCACACCACATGCACACACTCACAGACACACATCGCTTTAAATTAGAAGGGCGGCTAGTAATCTTATCAAGGTGTACATGTCCTTAAATCAAACCTGAACTCTCCCAACTCTACTCACTATAAATTATAGTTGCACCATTTCAACGTTTCAATGTGAAAAACATTACACTTTTCACCCACTGCATGAGCACACTGAAATGCTGCAGAGACATCTCCCTTCAGTTCATCTACACATTTGTATAGTTTACACATTTGTATAGTTTAGGATCACTACAGCTGCCTTGAACACAAAGGCATATAACCCAGTGGTTCCTGACATTAGTTGGAAACAGTGTGCAGTCCACCCACACATTCACCAAAGCTCCTTTTTTGCGTCCATCCCCCCCCCCCCCTTTTCCCTGCAGTTGAATTAGGTTATCAATTAAAGTAAACTTTTTGTTAGGAATTTAATTCTACTGTATTCATCTACACACAACAGGCTAAATTTAATTTGACCAGCAGGCAAGAAAGTCAACTTCTCCTGGGTTGCCCGTGGTAGCAAAAATCCTAAGAAACGTTTTTCCATACTGTAAATCCAGACTTATTCATTTGCATTTTATTTTCGTATTTTTTGTACAGAAGTGATAGGGTACTAAAATTTCATGTGCACAGTAATATTTTGAAGAGTACCTGATACATTATAGTATCATATATGGGAAACGTGTGGTTCTGCAACCGAGTACCAGTAATCCGGCTAATGACTGGTGTGTTTTAGAGACGGGAAAAATGCCAAGTCCGCATCACATTTCTCCATACAGCTAGTACTAGTGATACAATCCATTTTTTTCAGTTCTAGCTTCAGCTTCATACAAAAATATCATGCATACAAAATGCTTCTGACTGTAATATACAAATTTTTTTGGTACGAATACTCAATTAACAGTAGAAAAAATTTCAGCTGATGGTTAATAAACAAAGTGACTAGACTGTCAAGAACACTGACAATTATCTTTACTTGTAATATAACTTCAAGAATGTGTTTCAAAAAAAAAAAAAAAACTTTGCACGCCTCACACAAGCTGTATAGCCCAAGGTTTTGTCTTCAAATACTTTTGTCCTCACAAGTACACCTAAACCCAGACCTCTAAAGCCAATATGAAAGGCTTGAAATAAATAACAGTGCCACAGGAGATTGTTTTATTTTCTTTCATCCTCCCACCACATGGTACAAACAAAGTAACAACCTTACTGTTCTAATCAATCCAACAAATCCCTCTGCTGATTTTACCAAAATTGTCTCTTAAAGGTAGGGAACACTCTTCCCAAGCTGTCATTCCATGGCAGTTTGCTTAGAACAGTGTGTTCCTTGTTCAGAGGAATGTACTCTACCAGCTGAAAGCCAAATATTCAATGGAGTGTGGACAACTTCCCTCCGGTTTTCCACTATTCTTAACAGCAAGCAAAACCCTACACAGTTCTGTTACTTAGTACGGTCTGAGCTAGGCAGAGTGATGGTCAAAGCCAGATTCCTAGAACCTGCTGCAGCTGCTCCAGTGTAGTATAGCTCTCCCACACGCAGCTGATCGCATCTGTACGGCATCCTTTGTACTGTCTCCATGGAAAACAATGGGCCTGTGACTGCTATTGTCTGCCACGACAAACGATTCACCCTCCAAATGATTGTTCTGCTGCAGTCACGTTGGTTGACACAACCATACAGTACTAGAGCTTATTGTATGTCACATGACCACAACCATAGCAAGGAGCATTCTGATCAGCTGTACAATGGGCAATTGGCCGAGTGGGCCATGGACTCTATACTGCCCTCAGAGTATCGGGAATTCGGCTGTGAAAAGCGCTGGTAGGCACATGCTGCAACATAATCCCAAAGGTGGGCCATCCTATCATCTGGTCCTCTAGCCTGCGACACTTGGGCATGGATGCAGCTGCCCTGCCCTTGTTATCTGAAACTAGAAAGAATTGTGCATATATGCACACAACAGACATGCCCAACATTTTTCTGTGACTAGACTGCTTCATATGGCAAGTCGCTCATAAAAAAACCTCGTTAGACCCTCATTCCATGCTAGAAGAAAGATGACGTGCTGCCCATGCAGGAACAGACAGCAACGAACGTACTGCCCCATGATGACAACCTACAGTGTGTATGCCTGGAGGGCTATAAACTGCTTTGTGCATGGCACACACCAAGGGCTTTAAGGCCGTATGCTTTTAATTCCATTTCTTGTCACCTGTGCACATGGCTTTTTAACGGGCAGCAACACAAAAAAAACCAGCCAGCTGGAGCCAGCTAGAGGCTAGAGGTCAACTGTCGACCCATGTCAGACACAGGAGTGATCTCATGATCACAACGATGGCTACTGCATGTTGCATACAATCGTCTACATTGTAGATCTACTGTGCTGTAGGCTGCTGCAGCCTATGGATAGGCTCTGGGCACTTTACAGGGGCAATCATAGAATTAACAACATGAAACATGCTGAATGCAGGGTTGCTACTCTTTCAAGATGAAAAATCAGTAGGTTCAGTTGCAGTAAAAGAAAGGGGGTCTGGGGGCCCTCCCTTGGAAAAATTTTGAATTTTAAGGTGGCTAAACCCCTTATTTTTTAATTCTCAGCAGCAAAAGGGGTAATATTTCTTCCCTAAACACAGTGAATATCAGTGCACTATCTGCATTTCAAAAAAAAATCTGAGCCCAGTAACTGAAACTTCAGCACTACAACTTGTGATTGGAACAAACAATTGTAACCGAGCAACCAACAGAAATCAAAATTAGTTCAAAAAACAGGCAGTTAATAGGTGACTGCATACTATTGCTTAAAAAGAACGGTTTTTAAAGTTGGCAGGAAAACAAATTGCACCAATTCACCAATGTTTACTGTCACAACCATTATCATACAAAAAGCAAAAAAGTGGCTGGCCAAACAAGCCAGCCGCTCCTGATAGCATGAAAAATCTCATGAGCATTAGCATGCACAACAGGACAACAAAGACCAAACGAAAGCGTTTGAACCAATTTACATTAGTCATTGAAAACACAAACAACAACAGTGACCTGCAGCTTTAAATACTGTCCGGCATTGCTTTGACAACACTGCTATGCATTTCATTCACAATAGCATGCTTGTCATTTTTGTGGAACCACCGGACATCTGAGCTGCGATTTTTGAGTCTGGGAAAACAGATGAGAATAACTTTACCATGTGAGCCATGGTCACTAGTGGGGGGATGGTGTTCAGCCACAAAGAAAGCCACTTTCAAAACTCCATATGATGCGGCCACAAACACGCTGTCATTCGTGTGCACTCAAAAGACTTCGTCAAACCAACATAACCAGTCCATATTCACAATGCCTTCAGATGAGACTCATGGTTTACATGGCGCTTCAGATTGTAATTACAGCTGCTCCTGACGTCAATGTCTTTGTTGCAAAGCATGCAGAATACTTTGTCTGGATCACATTTTGATCTTGTAAGTCAAGCCTTTAGCAACGGATCTGACTCCTAGTCAAGTACTCTTATTTCTACTTCCTTTTATTGGCTGTGAAGCCATTCTTGATTGAGCTTGACCACCTTTCTGCCCACCTTTCTCATGCACACAGATATGAGAAACCGCAACCTATCCTCTTCTGCTAGCATTATCAGTGGAGTACCAGTCCTACATTTTCACTATGTACGTGTTGTAGGCCTACTACATGCACTCCCAGTCCTAGTCCACTGTGAATGCGGACCACGCTTAGACATGCAAATGCAACAAATGAACACCAATCTTTTCCGGTCCTTGCTGTGCATCTGGTGCATGCTAGCTTCCCTGCTGCGCACCAGCCGCAGGGCTAGACATACACTGTACATTTATACTCGTGCATACATGCCACTACGTAGATCCCAGCCAGGCAATCAGATTCATCATGAATCGGACTGTGCGCAAAATGCGCAACATAGACTTTCCTTGAATCACATTGATCTACTGTCATAGACAGCTCACACATTGTGCGCTATTCTTTTTCAAAGGCCAATTTGAATTTTGTCAGTAGATCTTAGCCTGTCGTCAGTAGGCCAGCAAAAGTCCTAAAATATTGGTAGTCTACCAACAAATTGGTAGACGTGGCAACCCTGTGAATGTTCATGTTGTACACAGGTGCTGCAGTGGCCCACTGTTTTGGCAGCCTGCCCACTTTGGGACCAGATCTGGAAATGTAGCAAACTGCAGCCGTGAGAGTTTGAGGCGTGTGCAAGACGTCCAACAACAAATTAAGCTTAGTAGGTGCCAGGCACTGGTAGACACAGTCACAGTACAGGTCTAAACGTGAATCTGGTTGCCTGAACACTGGCCAGGCTGACTTTGTGACAGGCGCTAGGCTAGGCCTATGGCTGGCCTATGTACATACCGGTACATGTATATAGGCTGTGCTCAAGAAATTGTGGTCCGCACATTTATTTCCCCATCCGTTCACTCCACCGCGGCTACTGTCCAAGACAGACATTGACAATCTGTTATCTTTTTGGGTGATCTGGTTGGGAAAGGACTGTTCCTCTAAACCTGTGATTTCTAACTTCTATATTTTGAAAGAAGGTCATTCTTATACTTTCACTCAGACGTATAAAGATCTCATCGCTGCGTGCGAGCATCAGTTTGACATCTGGGGAGGAGATGCATCCACAGAGGTATATGCCATATTACAATCATTAAACAGTGTCTGGTGATGTACTGGGTGATTTTTTTTTAAAGCCGAATTTGTTTTTCGTGTAGCTGCATAGCTTTCACAGAATAAATGTGACGAGAAACATAGAATTAAAACCATATGGCCTAAGTGGCCTGCTCTGTACGTTCTTTTGGAGAAACCCAGCACCTAAGTCAGGCTAAACATGCAAACCTCATCCCTCCAATGCACTGCACAGCAACCTTCATCCACTATGCCAATACATGGCAGCCAGGTGTGCATGCACATGCAACAGATTAGCCTGTAGCACTGTATGCAACCAGTGTGAGTACCACTCTGACTATAGATTGAGCCCACAGCGGCTGGAATAGGTTGGGTGCCTAATATTAAACCAGGCAATAATTCTTCAATATTGATCATTCGGACACACATATTTTATACACTGACACAAAATCTGATATTGTGTCACTACCACCTCACAAAACCTATGTGTCTGCCTCTCTCAGTCAGCAAGACTAGACTACCTCCTCAAGTGCAGTATGATCACTCCAATAGCCTTACTAAAGACAATACTTTGAAGCCAAGGGAATTACACCACCACTATGAACATAGACTGGGATTGCCAAGGGGCTGGTGATTTACATAGAGTTTGCATTGATGACAAATACAACAACAAGGCTTCTCAATGGCAGGCACTTTCTATCACAAAATATTAGTTATGTTCAAGCCATTCACCTGTAAACTCGGCAAGCTGGTCAATTAGAACTTTGAGAATCGGCCTGCCCTCTTCTTCAGGATTCAGCGCACCCATGCAAGCAATGTTTATCAGCTGCCTCTTCTCTCGCTCTGCCTGGTGAAAAATCTGCTCCTTTTCAAAGTCCTGCATGGCCAAAGTAACATACATGTTTTTTAGAAGACATTAAACAGGAGTACCAGATCTAGGCTGTCTCGTACCTTCCTTGTGTACTTCTCAGCCGCTTCTTCCCCAAGTGGCTTTTGGGGTGCAGAACTCTCTCCTTCACGTCTGGGGTGATCGCCACGCAAAGCATCATTTGCAACAATGGTGCTCAGAAGTGAAACACGCAGGTACTTCATGCACTGTGCATAGCACGTGTTCTGATCTTGCAAGTCAAGTAAACTCCTTTCAATGACAAGTAGCACTGTCTCTGAATAAACCGAAACATTCTCCAAAAATCTGTCCAAAAACATTGAATGCCCTCTTCCAAAACTGTCCAGTAGGATTGGTAATAACTCAGCCATCTCTCTGTCAACTGCTCTGAAGGGAAAAGGCCAAGTGCATAAGTTTATAAGTCCAAAGTGTGGCAGGTTGCTCTTGTCCACAGAGGACCCTGCCGGCATGTCTACCTCTTCTTGCAAACCCAACGTTTTATGAACATCACAGTTTTGAGTTGTGCTTCCATACTGACATTGGTCACTTCTTCTCCTCTGACATCCTTCCTCAATGGCCTCTCCAAATGATCCTTCTTTAGTGAAAGGAATGATGTCCACTCCATCACCTGCACAGGTTGAGAAGTTGAGTTCTACCATCATTGCAACGTTTTGGACAGTTTCATGCCTCACAGCACCAACCAAATCTATCGTAAAATACATGGCAACAAATATCTTTCTGCAGCAGTACATTGCATGGCTACACCATCAGGTACATGCATGAGAAAAATGACTCTGGATAGCTGCCCAGGTATGAATGAAAGTGCAAGCATATTTAAACAAACATGAGCAATAACATATGCTACCCAACACACATACCTGTATACATGCTTTCTCTCTGTTTCTATTTAAACAAACATGAGCAATAACATATGCTACCCAACACACATACCTGTATACATGCTTTCTCTCTGTCTCTAGATCTGTGTGTGTGTGTCTCTCTCTCTCTCTGTCTGTCTGTCTGTCCATCTCTCTCTGTCTCTCTCTTTCTCTCTGCTTCTCTCTTCTACTTTTCTACAGCAATAAAAGTAACAACTCTCTTTGCCAAGACACACATGGTCACAAACAAAATACAAATACCTCAGAACAACCACTTATTTTTGGCAACATGGAACTGAATACTGTAGTTGCCTGTCAGACATCAAAACACATCACCACACATGACTGAAGTTCCTACCAGTTGTTGAAGGCCCTTTGCACACACCTGCAACTGCATTCTTCAATGAATACCATGTGCTCTCTCTGGTCCGACTCTACAAGAATTCATTCATAAAGGAGTAAACCAACTTTGTACAAAACAAAACAAAGTACAGTATGAATGTGGCAGCATATCAGGAGTAAGGCTGCAAGAAATGATCAGCAAAGCAAATGAACACTTCCTGATGTCTGAAAAGAAGGGAGAGGCTGCTATCTCTAGCAAAGCATTTTCACTACCTCAGTATTTGTAAGCCATACTATCTGCTATTTTACATATGCTATTCATTCACACTCTTGCTTTGAGCTGGAGGAGCAGAAATTTTCATGGTCCCACCACCCCACCCTCCTCTCCTCAAGGTGGCACAACCCAGCTGTGATGTCACTATGGCAAGGTCCATATGTGGACTTAAAGGCCCTATATGTTCTGCCATAGTGACATCACAACTGGGTTGAGCCACCTTAACCCATACGAACACTTCATGAAAACTAACAATAAATACATCACTGACTGCAAAATGTCACACCTCCATGTACAAAACTACCCACCTCTTACTAGAAAGTCTAAAAATAAACCAATCATTCGTAAAACCACTGCAAAGAAAAACAGAAACTTTTATTCACTGAAAATTTAACCCTACTCTTCTCATACTCCGTACAGGTGACCAACTATTCTCAAGCAAACCAATTGCTAATATTGTAGCTGCACACTGTCCCTTCATTTTACCTAACACCTCTTCACAAAAGTTTGTTAACAACTAAAACAGGAACCTTTATTCCTTCTACTGACACACTGAAGAAGCAATATGCCTGTAATATCTGTGCCTGTAGAAATACTCCCAAGTTCACATTTTCCTTAGAATGTATTCGCGAACACTGTTAACAAAGTCACAAAGGAACAGAATACTTACGTTATCTACAGCATAAACGTCTGCACCATTTGCCAACAAAACACTGCAAGTCCCGGTATGACCTTCACGTGCTGCGAAGTGTAAACCTGTCTGGGAAGACTGAAAAACAAAACAAAGTCATTCACATTGTTGCTTTCAAAGAACATTAATGCTCCTCTAAAATGAAAGCCAAATCAAAACACTACCTTAACAGAGGACATTTCAACCAAACAAAACACAACAAACTCAATGCACATATCACACAGTTTTGTTTCATTTACATCTGTCAAAACACATACACTGTGGTGGTGTTGAGCAAAGGGCTGTGCTGTGCATGTGTAACTGGCCGTGTTTGTGAGCGCCACAGGATATATGGCTGTGAGAGACATCAGAACATCAGTCA
The DNA here is from genome assembly GCA_028565695.1 of Nicola tetela. Lineage (NCBI taxonomy): Eukaryota > Metazoa > Porifera > Calcarea > Clathrinida > Clathrinidae > Nicola > Nicola tetela. The sequence continues at coordinate 8,739 of JAOWAW010109648.1, forward strand.
CTCTGAAAATAGGGCAAGGTTCCCAACCAGAAGAGAGGATGTCCCTGACCCCAACAGAAACGTCTCCTTTGTTCAGGCCCATAGAAGAGCAACGTTGGGCTCATTGCCAGTTCGAATGAGGTGCACAAAATCATCCATGGTTGCTTGAACCTGCACCTGGCAGCCTAACAACACCTTGGACACCTTTGGCAACAAGTGTTGCAATTAAAGTGCATGCTGAGCTGTCTCTTTGACTTTCAATTTGTGATTGGCAAAACTCTGCAGGAAAGAAATGCTCACTGAACACTCCGAGACGCCACGACACCATTGATGGTCGAATCCTAGGCATATCCATTCGTCATGGATGTTTTGCTTCTTGTGGTGACTTGCCTACAGCTTGCTACAACTGGCTGGCTGCCTTCTTGAAAGACTTCTCAGCCAATGCTGTCGTTCTAGCAAAGAGTACTTCTGAAAGGCCTGACTTGAGCCATCCATCAGCGAGCAGTTTAAGCCTTGCCTTGCATAAGTGTGTGGCAATCCATGATCCAGCGCCCATGAACAGGCTTGATGACCTGGAGGCAAAGGTCAGGTTGCATTGCTGCCACTGCCTTGTGGAAGTCATCCGAATGTTCTGTCAACACTTCGCCTACATGATAGCGGCTGGCCACAAGTCACAAGGCCAGCGCCCCAGATCTGGGTTGGTGAGTTGGTTTCCTCATGCTATAAATTAGAGCCCTGGCGAAGATCGACAAGACTGTGTTCTTGCCACTCCCCTTGCTCTTTACAGGTCCTTTTGGCATTCCAAGCATGGCTTCACTTCTGCACAATTTGTGTCTTGACTTGACGGAGCATTTATACCTGAAAATGTGAGACGCAAACCGCACCCTTTCATCAATATTGTCTGAGAGGAGGAAGACAGTGGAGATTGATGGTGTACAGACCGAAATTTTTTCTAGTGTCTTCCCCTGGCTGCGCTGTAATTGTATCGTCCGTGATTTTTCTGCATTTGTCAAGTCTTTTGCCCCGATGTCACTGCTTTGTGTTCACAACGGTGGTGATTTTTGTCTTTATGAGAAACTTTCACACTGAGACTATACAAGTACTAAAATGACATTCACAACACACACCAGCACATTCGTTTTAACCAAGACGTTTCGACCCCATGTCGTGGCCTTCTTTCAGCTGGACAAGCTAGAAACATGCAATGCTCAGAGTATAGTCTACCACCACTATCAACCAACAATGCTACAATTGACACATCGAGCTGAGTAGACAACATGGTTCCACTACTTGGCTAACTTCCATAGACACTTGCTGTACTCACTAGTTAACTTCCCTGTTTCAGGGCCATGGGTTGACTTCAAATACGAAGTAAACAACATCATGAGAAGCCTTCATGCTGGGACTATACAACCAATAAAGCGACAAAACAACTCTCCCTGCCACTATCCACCCTTTCAGAACAGTTCCATCCTCCTTCAATACCCATCTACCAGCACTGACAAGGCTGACCCATGATCCTCACTAGCCAGAGTTCAATCATGAATTCAGCATTTCCAAATTTCTCAGACCAGCATCTCTCCTTGCATGCCATGCCTTGAAATTTTTGATCCAGCTAGACTCTGTGCATAGGACTGCGAACACTCAAGTCTTGTCGTCACGCTGCTTTAGACACGCTTCCACAAAAATAGACAGCACGTGTAGAAAGAGCGCGGACGATACAGTTACAACTGTCCTGTTTTCACTGGCTCTTCATCAGAAGAATTTATGTCAAGACAAGGATTTGCACACCTCAGATACTTTGTTTGCCCACCTCAGATCCTTAAGGTTAAACTGCCGTAATTTCCGAATGCCTAGGTCTTTTTCCAAAATTCAAAGACAAGGAAGAAGCTTTGAGTTTCCTCTTTCTTGATCCGTTTATATGGTTGCTAAGCAACAGCTTATTATGACCAAACATGCATGGCTCAGCCCATGGCTCGCCACTTCCAAGCCCTAGAATGTACTCATGCCCAGTCAAACCA
>JAOWAW010109670.1:0-13886 GCA_028565695.1 Nicola tetela
CCCCCCCCCCCCCCCCCCCCCCCCAAGGCAAAACACCGCTCGCAGATTCAACCCAAGAACAGCTATTCGTGTTCCAAGTATATATTCGAGCCCAAAGTACTAATAGTGGAAACGTTTGTAAGTGATACACTTTCTTGAAAAGGAATAGCTTCCATCTGAACTATCAAAATTCGAAGAAAAACAATGCCTTACTCCGAGCTGTAATTCCAGAGACAAGCTTACAGTCTGCTATACTCTGAAGTGCAATCTCATGACATACCGCAATGGATGCATCAACAATGCCCATCCCGTTGATGTTGCTTCTTGTATTTGGCAACCATGGCTACAGTGATTATTCTCACTAAAGAGTACAAATATCCTCACTGGCTGCACTCCAAGCTAGTTTGACTGCGGTGGTTATGACTTAGGCAACCCACCATTTTGATACTATGATGTGCACTAAAATTAATTGAAACTGTTCTTCATATGTTGAAAACCAAAATGTTTTACTGAAAAACTCACTACTATCATGTGGGAAGTGCAGTCAACATGAGTACTACATGAGCACACGGTTCACCTTGGTTGACTTGGGCTTGGCTTTCATCTGCATACACATTAAATTTTCATCAAATCCTAGGTCTGGCTGTCAATGGGTCTGTTCTTCGCCATCCAGTGTGTTCTTAAAATTTTCTAACTGCCCAATCAGGCCTGGGTTGGCCTGAGTGGCTTACACCAGGCACCTGTCATTCACTGATGATCTCCCAAAAGCCTGACTGCAGTTGCTGTTGACAAACCTGAGCACTGGGTGAAGAAATTGACTGACAGCAACTAGGAAGCCACCTTCCATTCAATCCTTGGCTGGCTTCTTCTACTGTGTACTGCAAGCATATGCCTGCACTTTCTGGCTCAAGTTGCTAGCTCTGGCCTGGCAGCTTGGCCCTAACATTGAACTCCCTTAACCATCACTCGCATTGATTGAATTGTGGGTAGGCATGCTTGTTTTACCAGCCAATAGATAATGCTGAGCCGGCGCTTTTAGTCAAACCTCCTTTGCTGCAGTAAAATCTTTAGGGTGTAAGTGATAATTTATGTCTGGGATCAAATTAACTACAATGTTGCTTATAACAACTATACCATGAACCTTCCAAACTAAGCAACTAACAAACTGTGAAATTGTACACATATATAAGAGGTGTTTTGAAGCAACTTACATTAATAATTTTCACGGCAGCAAATTGCACAGACAGCTAACAATGATTTCTATTGGTTTTCACCTCTAGAAAACATCAGGCAGGCAGTTAAAAACCTGCCTCATCATCCTCAAGTTGGTAAAATCAAGAGACGCAGTGAAAAGACTAAGTGTAAAATTTATCTTGATCCACACAAAAAAATTCAACACTTTCCAGCGCCAGAGCCAGGACTGGCAGAATATTTAATGCACTCACACTGCAGACAATCATGTGAATTTTCTGCCTGCAAAGTAGATGCTGTGGCAAAGTATGCTGCTTTCCCTGCCATTACACAGTGGAGTCATTTATCTAGTCATCAGCTGTTCGATCGCCTTTCTCTTCTTGTTTGTTGAAGCGCTGCTTAGACAGACTCACCTCACCAGACTGCTCCTTGATAGCATTTGCTGACACCTGACAAGACACACACACACCAGACGCATATTTTGCATAGGTTTCCAGGCTTCCAGAAACCCCTCTGAAAAATTCAAGGCAGGGTCTCAAATACCAGTACGGGCATCCTTTATGTAGGATTCCGGGTGTCCAGAGTCATCTCCCATAGGAGTCTCCTCTCAGCTTCAAAAATACGGGTTGAGCCATCTTAAATTCAAAATTTTCTTAGGGAGGACCTGGACCCCTCACTTAACCTATCCGGGAACTCCTCAAACACCTTCCCAATTACCCACCTGCACACACATGTACACACACATGCACACCCACACACACACACACGCACACACACACACAGCTACAGATTAGTTTAATTACTTGGTGATGACATGGTGCAGCATGATGCATCTGTAATGTACACATTACCTTGATGAGAGTGTGATAAATTGCAAATTGTGCAAAATCATGCACTACTGATTCACTTGAGATCCCTTGGGCTGGTTGATCACCGAGCTGCACACAAACTGTATGGTTTACTCATTATGTACTGTCCAGCAGAATTTATCACTTTATAAATTATCAGTCCGAAATTTCTGGTGAATATCTGCTTTCAAGGCCAATTGGCCTTTGGATGCTCAACTGTCAATGACAGTAATGGCATTGATATGAATGTGGCACACATACAATACAGAGGTTTTCTGTGTCATCAGTTTTGACTGGATTTTTGAGTGAGTTTTACCTTCTTCAAGGGTGTGTATCTTGCATGGTGATGATCCCATAGTGGATCATTTCGTGCTGCATTGTATGCTATGATGTATGACCAGCGCGGATAGTCCGACACATTGGCAGCCGAGCGGTGCAATGTGTTACAATGAAGAAAGAAAACATCTGCAATAGTGTTAGGAAGTGGAAAAGTCAGCTTTGCGCACACACTCAAATGCTGATCACTGTTGTGTGTCTAAGTTGATGTATGACATCTGTATCTTGGAGTGCGTATTGGCCTACTCAAGCACTAAAATTATAGTTATGTTGTCATAGTTGGTATGCATGATTTTGTATTTCTGACTTACTGTGAAGATTAACTCAATAGCTTTCCATATTGCTGTGGGAAGTATGTCCACCATGATCAGATTCTATAATTAAGCCTATAGCCATCTTAGCAGCCCTGTGGCCTGGCCTATGCATGATCTCTAGCACAGGTAAAGCTTGGGGCCATTTTCCTTTTACTCAGCCTGGCAATGCAGATACCACGCACACCTTCTGCCTACACTGATTTGTTCTTGCTTAATTTGCTTTACAGATAAATTGACCCTGACATCTTTGTGCTCCAATGACTGGGGTAAGTTCCATAGTCTTAAAAAAATCAGCTTCCCATTTGCTTATTATATATGAGTTCTCATGAGGAAAGAGACAAAGACCAAGAGAGTGGCTCAATTCATGGGCGGGGGGCACAAAATGCTACAGAGAAGCTACCTCAACAGTGGTCTGGTCCATTTTTGTCACTTGAGACATAATGGCTTTTGTGTTGTTGGGCATTTTCTCACAATATACAAACCTGTATAGTAAGTAGTAAAAAAGCTTAAACCTGTGCAGTGGTTATGTGCATACACTTAAAACCTGATTTGAACTCCTGGTTGAAATTTTCTTTACTCTTGTGATTGAAAGAGCTCACCTCCCTGCTCCAGTTGACAGTAGACAAGTTCATGTTGTGACTGGGCAGCCTCCACACGCTGCATATCTGCTCCAAGTTGACCAGCTTGGCACCAAAACAGTACACACATTTGTCTCATGTACACACAAAAATGTGGACGGCCTATGGTGTCAGTTTGCACTCTAGTAAAGGTGGTGGGCTGCAGACTCTTACTGTTGCAAAGTTACCACAAATCACAGAATGTTCAGTATAATTTGGTAAACCCCAGTGAACTCCTAGATGTGACAGTAATTTTGGTAGCACATTTGGTCAGGATACCACCACTTGCACAGGTGAAAATTTCAGTGTAACCCTAATTTAGGTGGAGCCATACCAAAAAGCGCTGAATTTAGTGAAATTAAAGTTATCCAGAAGATTATGCTATGTACGGTGTTTTGCTCGTTTTTTTTGTTTGGTCTCAAAGTGTGCTCTGCTTGTGCAACAGAATGTTAAAAAGTGAACTGTCATTGTCTTCTCCTTTTTACACATGGTGCAAAATGCAGGTCAGTTCAGCAAATCATCTGTGCAGAAAATATTCATTGTACTATATATACTAGCTTTCCGATATTTTCTTGATAAATCACACAAACTCTTGATAATAATAGAATGAAGTTATTGTGTGAATTAGAGCTTTCCCACTACCTGCGCTTGAGTGGTTGATGCGTCCAATGTTGTGTGATCCCTGCAGTAAGAAAGCCACAAGACAGCCTCAGAGGGCCCACATCAGGATCAAGGTTTCTGATACTGCATGTGTGTGGGTTTGTGCACTCAGAATTCCTAACGTTTACTGACTCTAAACATGCAGTTGCAAATACACTAAAAACAGTTATACTGTTCACTCATCGGAGGAAGTTAAGTGTTGGCAAAATAAGCAGCTCCTGGTATAGATGTTAATCTATTTTTGGATATACGAAGGAGCATGCACATGGAATCACAATCGATTGCAGTCCTGTACTGTGTGGCAAACCCAGCACCAAAGAAAAGCAGATAGTGTGATGTCATTTTGGTAGGTTCTAAATGTACATGTGTGTCTGAAGAAAGTGCTGCATAATTTCATCTCCCCAATCATACCTTGATACAGCTAATACGGCAATAAATGGAAGAGTCAAATAGATACTTAGTTTTGTGATTTGTTACACTGTTCATAACAAGTCTGTTTGGATGGAACCCTGGCCTGAGGGTTGAGATACTTGGTATGTCGATGCTAACTCAAATGTTGTCTACACAGAGTCAGGATCATACTGTACATGTAGGAAATTATACTACAATACTACAGTAGTGCTTGCAATATGTATTGGCTGTCTATTCATTGGTATAATTACGTACAGGAAGATGCACTATAAAATTGTGGTGTGATTTCACATAGATCAATGCAGGCAGCCTTCATCAGTGATGGCCAATAAAACGATCATGCAGGTTCTACAACTTGCTTTTTACTTAAGAAATGAATCTCTCCCGGCACAAGTAAATGCTGTTTCAGTCTAAGAAGTTGAGGTCTGTGACTGCAGCACAGCTATTTTGTTGGATCAAAGCTGTATAGAGGAGAAAGAAGAGAGCCATTGGGAGGAAGATGAACGGAAACAGACTTCAGGATGCTAAGAAGAGAAAGTGGAAAGACAGAGACAGTAAGATAACATTTTGCCCTTAGGACTTCTTCAGGTAGAATAAAGAAGTCAGTATAGGAACGAGAAGTTAAATAGTGTGTCGAGTGAGAAGCTAGGTGCATGTATAAGGTAAGTGTGTTACAAGGCGCAGATGAAGTGCTGAAAGGTACTACCTGTATACCATGTGTGAAAGCTAAGAGACGCAATTATCTACTGAACATGTTTAAGCGAAAAGTCACTCTTAGAGAGTGTTAAAATATCAATTCCCTTGTCACCATTCAGGACTGAGTGGGTTGGGGAGCTCCTGAAGGATACAACCCAGTAGTGCTCCACAATGCTTTGCTTCAGCGTGTCCTGGGTAGTGGACTGGAGTACAGAGACAGTCATGGTGTGACCTGTAGTAAAGTGCTTGACCACTGGGGTGTCCTCTTGATGCTGGATTGAGAAGCGGTGCTGGTTGATCCTTTCACGCAACCTGCAACCAGTTTCTCCGACATACACTGCGTCACAGGAGGAACACCCCAGAAGATAGAGTCTTTGGCTCAACTGCAGATTTGGCAAGGCTTCCTTGATGAGCAGTTGCAGCTTTGGCAGGTGGGTGTCCCAGGTGACAACTAGTAGGATTTTGTCTTTGCACGGCTCATGTCTGATTAGAAGGACTTCTAGCTGTGTTTTGGAACAAACCTTAGCCAACTGAGCTTCCACTAGTCTCACTAGGTGGCTTCTGTTGACAAGGAACTGCACGTCCTTGAGTTCCTGCAAGCGTTTCTCAAGAACAGCTTCGTTAAAGACGACATCCACTTGTGGTGTATATTCCCCCTTTGCCAGTTGCCACGGGGATTTTTGAGCTAGTGCAGTGCAGCTTCTTGTAGCGTGGAGGTATGCTCTGATGGGGCATTAGGTTTGTCTGCAAAGTAGTCGCGTGTCTCAGCCATTTGTAAAACTGATGGAGGTCCACTGTTAGTTGCAGTAGATGAGTCTCAGAGTTGTTGGGCAAAATGTCAGGCCTTTGTGAATTAAAGAGGGATTGTTCTACATTGGTGAGAGGATGTACAGAAAGATTCAATAGTGTGTTCTCCTCCTGTGATGCAGTATATGTCAGAAAAACCGGTTAATTGCAGGATCAACAGGCACCGCTTCTTGATCCAGCATCAAGAGTACACCCCACTGGCCGAGCACTTTACTACAGTAGGTCACACCATGACTGTCTTTGTACTCCAGTCCCCTACCCAGGACATACTGAAGCAACGCATTGTGGAGCATTACTGGATTGCGTGCTTCAGGAACTCCCCAACCCACTCAGTCCTGAATGGTGACGAGGGAATTGATATTTTAACATTCTAATGTGACTTTTCAGTAGATAATTGCGTCTCTTAGCTTTCACACATGGTATACAGGTAGCACTTTTCAGCACTTCATCTGTGGCTTGTAACACACTTACCTTACACATGCACCCAGCTTTGCACACCAAACACAATTCAACTACATATCCCTGCTGACTGATCTTTATTCTAGCTGAAGAACCCTAAGGGCAATGCTCTCTTACTGTCTCTGTTTTCCGGTATTACTATTCGTCTTTCATCTTCCTCTTCTTAGCAATTATTGGAGGAAAATGAAGAACTTCAGCTGACTAAGAAGTCTGTCTTTAAGCAATAATCATCAAGCAGGCTATCGCTTGGTTCATAAGACAGTTTATGCACTTGAAACAGCAACAACAAACAATGACTGAAGACAGGTTTACCTTGAGCACTTGAAGGCAACCATTTTGTTTTGTTGCCCGATCAATAGCTATCATAGCACTCAGCATCAGTGGGTATAGGCAGCCATTTTTATACCAATATCCGTAATCTGTGTACGCAGGCAGAGAGGCAAAATGTTAGTTGTTTTGTACCAATCAAATTCACAGGTCACATGATGTTGATGGACTGAGTCAGTTGCAGTCTTAATTATTATTGTTTTTTTTTTTTTTATCTATATCTAGCACAGACTAAAGACTACATTATATTGTTCACCATTTGACATGTGAAGTGGATTTCCTTTACACAAATTCATAAGGTTAGTGCTTCAAGTTCTAAGCTTATAGCTTGGATTTCATTCTTTTGTTTGTTGTTAGGTGCTTCATGCACCCCTATGTGTGATGGGTCATTTTAGTATATGTTCTCTGTAATCACACAAACTGACTGTAGGCAACACATGTGCTGCCAGCCCGACACAGAAAGGGGTCAATGTGCACATACCAACAGCTGCTAGTTGTACGATTCAATTTACGTGCTCTATCACCAGAAACAATATTGTCACGATTATATCACCAATGAGTCACTCTTATCAGTCCAATTGTCATCATGAACAATTACATTATCATTACATCACTCTTTCTCAAAGTGAGATATTCTAACTGCAATTTGACCATATAAGTACATGTAGAAACCCATAAGACGACTTCACCTTGATGCCACTCCCAGGCTCCACCAACCTTCGGTTCTTTGAGCATAATCTTTGAGTGGTAGTGGTAGACTAGAGCAGTAAAAGCACACAACTCAGTCACATTCATAAATTAACATGAAGTAGAGAAATTTTGAACATGTTTATTTGAAAGCAAAAAAGCATAGGCAAGAAAGAGAAGAGCAGACCAATGTTTCACCCATAGGGCTTCTTCAGGTTCTGCTTCAAAGGGGCAGTGTGCATGCATGTATGTGGGTTTGTGCAAAGAGACAGGTGGCAAAACAGGTGTTAGAAGAGAGAGGGTACTGGTAGAATGGGGGTCAGATACCGGATTACATCGGCTGGAGTGCATGCACTGGCTGAGGCAATAGCAACAAAAAGGGCGATAAAATCATGTGTGTACATACACACGCACGCTACCTCTTTGAAGCAGAACCTGAAGATGCCCTATCGGCAAGACATTGTTCTCCTCTTCTTTGATCCCTTCTTTGCCTATGCTTTCTTGCTTTCAAATAAAGAAAAAAATTAATGATTGTAATATGAAAATATGAGCATGCCCACCTTCTCCTTCTAAAAGCTGCTCAACACAACCAACAAGCTGCTCATTTCGAGAGAACAGACCGTACACATCGTCTTGTGGATGGTTCCTTGTTGGGTAGATAGCAGAAGTGGTGTCAAGCAAAACTTCAGATTAATTTTGCTATTGAAACAACAAATACTGTCACACTCAGCATGCTCTAGAATTCCTCATATAAAAATATAAACCATATTAAACTGAACTTCACTTTTAACAATTCATACTGTTATGTCTTTTGCTACTAAAACTTAAGGTGGCCCGATGCACTTGTGATGTCACTATGGAAGAACCCACAGGTCATTTAAGTTCATGTATAAATCTTGCCATTGTGACGTCACAACTGGGTTAAGCAACCATATTAACAAGCATGCACAGACAGATGCATTTAGAGGTTTTGGTTCAAACTGTCTATGAGTATACACTCAACTAGAAATTACTGTGTGAAGTTCAGGAACAGGTGATGCACTAAGCCTTAGCCAGAGTTTTCTTCAAGTCAGCACAGAGCTTACCACACAGTCAGTTTGGTAGCTTTTCCTTCTTGATCTTTCCTCGTCACAGCGCTCTCCTGCATCTCACGGTCAGAACGAGCCGTCTTTAGAAGAATTCTTTTGTGCAAACAAGTCACATCCAGGCAAAGAACATGGTGGTAAACCACATCACTGCTTACATCTTGGCAACTGACCTAATTACAGCAAAATAGCTTTCATAACATTTTATAAAATTTTAGCTGGTCAGTCAACTCCCAAATTGAGAGGTCTCTAAACCATGTTTTTTTTTCAGCTCAACACGATTCTTCTCAAAAGTCACCTCTGTTTAAATTAGTAACATCTTGGCTGAAGCCTACTCGACCCAGTGGTAACATTCTAACTAATACTGTTCACTTTGTGCCATGGTTGCACTAGAGATCTATACTCTGTGTGTTATATGCACCCTGAGATAAAAACTGGAAAAGCCATGCCAGCTTTTGTTTGCTGTTGGCCAGTTGCTCATCATATGATGACTGGAGGCTGAGTCAATCTTGCATATGCTTGGTGGATGATGCATTGCCTGATAAGCCCAGCAAGGTAAGTAATGTAAGTAGTCATATTGACTTGAAGAGTCTGTGGGCATTGTTTTGGCCATGATCAGAGGGTTGGTATGCCTGGTGTACTCAGTATCCAGCCACTTGGGTGAAGTTCTGCCACTGTTCAAAAGCCAAAGTGCTGATGGAGTCATTTTAGTTATTTTCAGGAGCCATTTTGAATTTCATTAAGTTATATGCTAAGGATCATGAAGTCCTCTTCAAGTTGTGATGACCACTTTGCACTCGTGGTTAGCTTTTCCTCCACAACATACTATGCGTTGAGTGGTGTGCATGTGCACAAGCTCTGAAGTTGTCATCTTCGCGGATATTGAGCCATTATTGACATACTTCCCTTTCTCCAAGGCTAGCTGCACGCTGAAAGTATATTCGGATAACACTGATGAGTATTATTGCTACAAGGTTTTTATTACCACTCTATGCAGTGGTATGATGAAGATGTCTCTACATCTGCCAGCTACGTCCATGCATCCTTCAGCAGGTAGCGCTTCATTTATGTGTAAAGTTTTGATGAAGTCTTTTGAGGCATTAACACTTTCTCCAGCACTGTGAACGACTTTTGTGTAGGTAAGTTAACCGGTGTCTCAGTGACAATAAAGTTTCCATTCATCAGGTTTTCCTACCAAACTTTTCAGTGTAGAGACAGAGAAAGAGAGAGAGAGAGAGAGAGAGAGAGAGAGAGAGAGAGGTATGTGTGTGTGTGTGAGAGAGAGAGAGAGAGAGAGAGAGAGACAGACAGACAGACAGACAGACAGACAGAGACAGAGAGAGACAGAGAGAGACAGAGAGATCTGAGAGAGAAAAGTGAGAGAGAGAGAGAGAGAGAGAGAGAGCAAGGAAGAAAGGTGTAGAGACTAGATATACGGGCAGATAAAGAGAGGGAGTGGGATGGACATGGACTAGCAGTTGCGGTCTCCGTCCAGAATATCAGAATTCTCTATCGATGAAAAATACGCGAGATCACAGACCTGCTCTCTTCTTCGTCGAAGAACCGTCTTTTGAAGAGGTAGCCATCTCGGTGGTAACTTGCTATTTCTTCAGCACTCAGCATAATTACCCAATGAGTGTCTCTGATCTTTGCCCTTCCAAATATGTCAATTTGAGCTCTCAGATAACGGGCGGCTCTCTATAAAGCACGCTCTGTATCACTCAGTTATGGCAGCGGCTGTTTATACCTTATCTCAACTAGGCCTTCCTTAGAAATTAGAATCTTACGGCCACCGTATAGGTTAAGGATAATGCTTCTTTTCCGCCGGTTTGCCCGTTTGCCCGTGTCTGATGCTGATATCGGTGAAATTTGAAAAAATGCAGCTATTAGTCTACCTGCGAGTGGCCGCCGACTGTCCTAGAATACCATGTACCGGCACTGTCTACATGTACCAGTACGTCTCATGCCATACAACACCAGATCACCATTACGATTACAGCGACGGTTGGCAAAAATGACCGGCATGATCGATCATGATACAGCTGTATAATGACACGATGGGGTACAGTTCTGTGAGGCACTTTACCGGAAGGCTGGCGAGTCGTGGCCGGCGGCTCTGTCCTGCTGTCGTTTTTTGCAATTTTTATTGTCGCCTGCCAGGCGTCATTAGCGGGCGTGTTCAATCGCTACATGGGAGTTTCCATTCAGTCGTGTGAGTACTGTAAGCTACTTAGCATCATCAAGGTTTGCCACTTTAATTAATTAGTCCACCCAATTATCAACAGTAGCTTCGTCCTCTGTTTTCATGATTCTGGCCATTTGGCGGCGTACGTTTGCATGCTGCCCCGCAACAAGTATAACGAATACCTCATCACAGATACTAAGTGTATTCAGAAAGAACGGGAAAAGGTTGATCATGTATATCATAATCGTGATAAACCGATAAATGTACAGAAAATGACATATATTTGACTACAGAGGAATAAGAAAGGACTCACTTGAAGATAGTCTACATTAATTTTGTACAAAGCGGGAGGCTAGTGACATTGTGTACTCTCCCACTGGCATGGTTTAGTATAAAACGAGCTCCCAGTGAGAAACGTATTTGTGCAGGAGTGAATCTTTGTGAGAATTGAATCCCCTACATTTCTCATTTCTTCTTGTTCTTCTTGAAGTAAACCATTCCAGGCCTAGGTTGTTTGACTGGAGCTGGCTTCCTTGGCTGCGGTTGTCTCCACGGGAAGCCTGGCATTTGAGGTTGTCTCGGAACTTGCGGTTGAGGCTGGGGTGCTTTTGGTTGGGCTGGTGCGTAGCCGTACCGCGGAGCTGGAGCCTGAGGTAGTCCTGGAGGCTTGTTAGGGTTTACAGGTAAGCTAGGGAATTGGTGAGGGAGCGCAGGTATTCTTCCCGGTGTTGGTTGGATGTTTGGCAATTGAGCACCATGACGCGGAACGGCAGGAATAGGTTGTTGGTTGGGTGGCTGAGGGTGTCCTGGATAGCCATGCTTGGGGGTGTGAACACCAGGATAAGCAACGCCATGGTGTGGCATACCCGGGTATCGGTGGGGAACACCATGGTGGGGGTTTCTTGGAAGTGGCTGCTGTTTGGGCAGACCAGGATAAATTGGCGCAGCGCTGGGTCTTGGATGCGCATGACCTCCTTGTCTGGGCACACCAGCACCTGCCCCGGGGTTTGAAACAGGTTGGTTTGGGACACCTGGGAACCCAACTCCTGGCATTTGCTGGTGAGGTACACCGGGGTACTGTCCAGGCATGCCTGGGAAAATTCCAGGCATTCCCCGTCTTGGGAAGCCTGGAATTAAGCCCGGAAACGGAAACCACATCCTTTGGTTCGGCTGTCCTGGAGCTCCTGGCCGCTGAAATGGAAAGTTGAAATAAGGCAGTGCCAGGTTTGGCATACCAGGCACTGGATGTATAACGACGTTAACTTGTCCTGTACCTGCTCCTCCGGCTGCTGGTGCTTGCGCTTTCTTGCTCTCCGTAGTCACTGGTGCTGGCCTAGGTGTTGTTGTTGGCGCTGGCGTGGTCGGTTGTGGGGTTGTTGTTGGAGGCGGGGGTGTGGTCGGGGGTTCGAGCTTGGGGCAGTGACGACCCCTGACCAGTCCTATTCCCGGTTCACCCCACTTCAGCGTGCAACAACTCGAAGAGCCAGTCTTGTAGACTGTTCCGTTGCAGCATTTGGTGCTCTGGGAGCCTATGCGAACGTAGCCGTTTCCACAGCACTGGTACTTTCGGCGTTCGACAGCCTTCGTCCCGCAGCAAATGTAGTTTTGCGGGTCACTCACTTGGTTGGCTTTGTCCTGGCAGCAGATGTAATTCGAAGCATCTACCACTCTCGGACCGCAGCACAGCTCGTTCTGCTCAATCACTTGATAGAAGTTGCGTGCTGGCACTGCACAACACGACTCGCCGCCTTGAAGATCGTAGAGCTCCGGTCCACAGCAACCCTGTTCTCTCACCTGGTAGCGTTCTTGATTCGTACCGTGCTTGCAACATCCGTCGCTGCGAGTATCGATTACTTCTTGCTCGCAACAAGAGGCAAACCTGAAAAGAAAAAGAAGCGAGCCGTGCAATGCGCATCCTCAGATATGCTAAAGTTAGCTCGGCATGCCGATCAACGCATGATCCTTCTACCGTCGGTAAAATCCCCATACACTTGTTCTGTTACATACAAAGAAACTCTTTCGCTGCTCATGTTCATTAGAATCAGTGATCAACGAAAAGAGAGAGAAAGAAAGGGAATTTCATTGATTTTCACACTTACTGGTAAGGAATATTTTGAGGTAGCTCTACAGGAGTTCTGCCATCGCAACACACAAATTTCGTAAGGTCAATCGCTTGTGAGCCACACATCATCGCACGAGGGCGTTGTACTGGCTGGAAGGGAAGGTACTGGTGTTGTGCTGACGCAGACACAACGACCAACGCGAAGACAACGGCAAACATGACCGTTCGAGCCATTCTCTCTCGCTTGCTAATCTAACGATAGTTCAGTAAATTCAGGTGACAAAAAATAGCTGGTAGGTGGAAAAGAAACAATGTATCAGAAATCAGTGAAGTTCAGCCTATCAAATATCTCTCGAATGAAACAATTTGAAACAGCTTTCGCACTACAACAATGCCTTGCTAGCGCACTGAGAAAACAATTCGCTGCGAGCAGATATTCCAGTGTGTCAATGAGAATTCCAGAGGATTACTCTCGAGAGCGTCCTTTATAGTGAGCCGCGCCAGCAGGACCGAAAGATATTCTGCCAAAACATTGCCGTATCGTATTGATGCCGCCTGTCCGCCCGCCGTGACTTTGGAATTCACCGTTGGGCCAAGCGGCTGCACTTTGGAATTTCAGCGGGATTTCAGGCGGAAGACAGTACCGACTTCTTACAGCGGATATCGCTGGAAGACGACACAGACAAGATCAACAACCAGCAGCTGCCTGGGTGTCTCGCAGGATGTTGCTAGCTAAAGATATTCCAAAAGCGTCGAATCTAATCGCCCGAACGTTATTAACGGAGCCCCTGTCCCGATAACTGTTATTGATATCAAATGGAAATGATTAGAACAGTGATCTTGCCTTTCCCACGGCCTACTATTCCTTGATAATCGCAACGCAGATTAATGTAGTAGTCTGAACTATGCGATAGCAAAGACACCACCGAAATAGTTTGAACGGAAATGCATCGATCACTCCGCGGACTGGCGGTAGGGCCCGGCGAGTCTTTCTGAGGCCGGTCGGTAGATTGGGAATATACTTGACAGGAGGCAGGTCCATCACTGATAACAACCGCACACTCATCATCAATATCGTGAACATACATATTCGACGATAACAGATCGACTGATGAGCATCGTCGGTCACTGGCGATACCCTTGTATTCTCTGCAGCTGCAGTCAGTGTATTTTTTAATCCTTCAGGCCCAGGCCTTGGATGGGGGGAGGGGGGAGGAGCGGG
>JAOWAW010109692.1:0-13884 GCA_028565695.1 Nicola tetela
GCCAACATCTGGTCGAGTCAACTTGTTTGCCTCACCGGTCTGAGTTGTGGTCTTTGAGTACTGGGAAGCATATTACAGCCGCACGCTGCGAAAGACACTGCACTCTATGGGACATTTGGCATTGTGTTGTATCCACTAAGATACGGCCCCCTCACTGACGATAGATCTGCTGGTCGGAAGGCACTACAGTGCGAGCCCTACTGGGCCAGACAATATTGAAAGTGTTGCGACTTTGCGAGTTGCACAGGAAAAACAGAGATTGATTTGTTAGTTATCGCTGACAAATATTCGTTAGCGCTGTCTTAACGAAGGTTTAATGAACCTTCAGATGATTCGTCTCAGCTCTAGTGTGCACGCATATAGGTTTGTGCATCTACCACTGTATGCATACACATAGGTTTGTGCGTCTACCACTGTGTGCATGCATATAGATTTGTGCATCTACCACTGTGTGCATACACATAGGTTTGTGCGTCTACCACTGCGTGCATGCATATAGATTTGTGCATCTACCACTGTGTGCACACATATAGCTTTGTGCATCTACCACTGTGTGCATACACATAGGTTTGTGCATCTACCACTGTGTGCATGCATATAGATTTGTGCATCTACCACTGTGTGCATGCATATAGATTTGTGCATCTACCACTGTGTGCATGCATAAAGGTTTGTGCATCTACCACTGTGTGCACACATATAGCTTTGTGCATCTACCACCGTGTGCATACATAAAGGTTTGCGCATCTACCACTATATGCACGCGTATAGATTTGTGCGTCTACCACTGTGTGCACGCATATAGATTTGTGTCTACCACTGTGTGCATGCATATAGGTTTGTGCATCTACCACCGTGTGCATGTGTCCATATGTCTAGCACTGTGTGTCAGTGTACAC
The DNA here is from genome assembly GCA_028565695.1 of Nicola tetela. Classification (NCBI taxonomy): domain Eukaryota; kingdom Metazoa; phylum Porifera; class Calcarea; order Clathrinida; family Clathrinidae; genus Nicola; species Nicola tetela. Next base: position 900 of record JAOWAW010109692.1, read on the forward strand.
CTGTGTATCTACATGAGTGCTTGCGTTCAGACACAACACTGTGATGTAATATGATATGTAAAATCCTGCCTTAGTGACCAATTCCTAAACAAGCATTAGTGTGTAAAGGAACAATGCATAGAGTGCACAATCACACGACACTTTGGCAAGACTAAAGTTTTCAAATTTAAAAGTTACCTCATATTCCTTAGACATGTAGAAATTGTCATTCGCCCTCATTTCTTGTACAGCTTCCTCAAACTTGTCAACATCGATTGGATCACGGTGCTCTGTTATTGACACACAAATAGCACTGCCAGATAAGGACTGTGTGTGCTGTATATTTCATACAGTCCCAGAGCCTCACTGGGAAGTATGATCAGCTGTGTACGAAAACTCTTGTGAATGGTCTACAGATGTGATTTGCACACACAAGTATTATATTACACTGATGTGTGAAAATATCTGGATAGATGCACCAAGCCCTAAAGTTTGCCAAATTTCCTGCAAGTCCTAGCTGAGTTATGGTCTGATTTGAGCAAACAAGTTAAGTGGTTGAGCCTGAGCTATGCTATGTCTTGCAAACAAAACAGACACAATCCACCACTTAAGAAAACATTTCCCTCTCCTCTTTACAGTTTTTAGTGACCTTGAGATACTAACACCTGCCAATACTTAGCTATAGGAGCATCTCTGCTAAGTAGTGTGAGCCAATGACCATTCAATAGGTAGGCAAGTCAATCTACTACACAACATACACAGTGACAAATAACTCCACACACCAAACCCAAGTCCCACTCATGCTCAAACTTAAAGTCATCCTGTACGGATGTACATACATGATGTAAAAAAGTTAGTCCAGTAAAATAATCGAAGAGAGACAAAGTGAGAAATATGTCCTTTCAACCTTGGTTCACCAGTATGAACAAAGATACTCACCATTTCCATACTTCTTGGACATGACTCGTTTAAGCTTTGGAGCGGATGCTTGCCGTGGCATGGATGTCATGGGTGTAGTGCTTGGCTCCAACCATGGCTCAGCAGACTAAAGATGACCAAAAAAACCTTTCTTTCATAAACATACTTTCAAAGTCAGAAGAAATCCATTAATTTTCATGTGCATACCTCTCAAACCCACAGCACGCATAGGGGTTAACTGTAGGTAGGCTGTCTATTGCACAATTGCTGTATATATATAATGCCAGGGTTCGAGACCAAGAAGCGTTGTCTTGATGCAAATGAGGACAGGAAAGAACTTGGCAGGAGTTGCAAGGGCAAATTAAAGTGCATAATGAGGGAGACCAGTCACAATGAAGAAAAATGGTGGGCATGGTTTAGAGCGTGTACACAGAACGTAGCACATGTGCAAGAAAACTTGATAAAAATGGATATTTTGCCTACTTCTTCACGAGCTCCTCAGCTGGTGAATAACTGAACTTATCAGTGAAAACTACAGGACAGAAAGGCAATAAATAACTTTCCCTAGCAGACCTAGTTAAAAAAAAAACATACTGGACAAACAGGTGAAAGTGACATGTTCACAGACTATTAAAACAACAGTTTATTCAGGACCACAATCACATTATAATGGAAGCATAGTATCAACTCATCTGGCAAAGATAAGCAAACCAACATTGCAATTCACAACACTACATATACATCGGACGGTCTCTATCACAACAATGCCTATACACCGGAAGATACCCATCCCAACACTTTATAAACTAGAAGGCACCCATCACAACACCACCTATAAAGCAGGTGGAACCCATCACATTACCTATCACCAGAAGGTACCTGTCACAACACTAATAAACCAGAATGTACCCATCACAACACTAATAGAAGCCAGAAGGTACCCATCACAACACCAACAGAAACAAAAATGTACCAGTCACAACACTAACTAAAAACCAGAAGGTAACTGTCACAACACTACATATAAACCAGAATGTACTCATCAGACAGACTTGAACCACAACCATTTTAAAAGAACTGTTACCGATGATGGTCGCTCAGGTTTGAATTCACGATCACGGCGGCGTCTGCAAGCAACAGTCACACAAGATCATCACAATCAATACCGAGAGGCCATAACGCATAGGAGCTCAATGCTGTCTAATGTGAAACAATAAAATACTGGCAGAATATCCGTTTGATTTGTTCTTATCAGCGGCAGAGAGGAATTACCACTTCAGCTGCAATCATTTCAGAGTTTACACATGACTCCTATTGGCAATAGAATTCTAGACCATGTTTAAAAGCTAATGATAATTATTGAAAATTTCGCTTTGAAGCTGAATTTCGCTGCTCTTTATGTTTGCTATGAACTTAAATGGTCCTCTTAAGTAAGTAAATCATCCAACTATATCTGAAGAGTAGAGCCCTTTGTCACCATAGGCTTTCACTGAAGCCATATAGAAAGATAAAACCTTGCACACACAAACAACCTCCACAATGGAATGCAGCATCACACATGATCTGCTGTTGAGAACAGACTTGAGGAGAGTACCAACCTGACTACAATAATGACAATTATGATGATGAGAATAACCACCGCAGCTGCAGCTCCTCCAGCGGCAGCTGCAGCTCCACCACCACCTGAAGATGATGATGCTTCTGCATACAATAAGACAATCAGTACATCAGACTTGAAAGACTGCTAGCAATTCGTCAATACATTAGTAGTAGATTAGCTTGCAGACAGCCTTAGCTAGACCAAATGTGATCGATGAACCAACCTGTTTGCTGGACTGCACTGGGATGTGAATATGTGAATTGGGAACCCTGTGTAAAAGAATAACACGAATCAGAAATTGAGCAGAAAGGATCATCATCAGAGCAAAGTATCTCAAACAATTTAAAAGCACAAGGGAAAAAAATAACAATACAACACCACTCAACACAGAGTTAAACATGAAAGAAAAATAAATGCACTGTGTGGCACTGAGCTTCTGAACACATAAAAGCAATTCCCAGATACGAAGTATAGTCTGCTAACTGCCAAAGAAGATGGCTTATCAGAAACAAAATAACCAAGAAGTGGGATCACTTTAAGCAAGCTACCCACAAAATAGATCTGCCTGCGGCTAACTACAGCTATCCATCCTCTGAAAGATAGCTCTTCATGTTGATAAGTAGTATCCTGAACTGCATTGGTATCTGAGTTAAAACAACTACATCTTGTTGCTTGAAGCAGCTTTGAATATTGACACACTTTCAACATTTCACTGAAGCCACAGCTTTTTATTTCTTTATTTCAGATAATTTTATTTCTCGAAAAGCTACACTTGAGGAAGAAATCATAATCATCCCAAGCCAAAATGACCCCACATTACACTGGTACCTGCACTAGGCATCCATCAAACTGAGATACTATGATTTTATGAGGGTCAACACAGAACACATAAATGTACTAATGCACATGTACGCATGACCAATCTAGGCTCATCTAGGCTCTCGTAGCCCTTTGTATAATGGTGCTGAAAAGAAAGGCAGATCAATTGAAAAAACAAAGAGGCACTTCTCGCAAAATTCATACACTGGCCATGGGACTCATGATGGCAGATGAAGACACTAAAAGGGACAATGACAATAAGAGAGTGACAAGGACGACGCAAAGAGTATGACCGAGGTACTAGCACATGTGGGTAAGCTTCGACAGAAACAAACAAATATAAAGACCCGGTCAGTGGATGTTCTACTCCACGTGCTGATTTTGGTGAGAAAGGCATGCAAGTTGACAAAGACAGCTTTCCCCAGTGCCACTAAACAGCGGTGTTCAAACAAGTGGATTTAGTCACCACAGTTATAGTCATTCCATTTGATACTTGGAAGCATAGGGTGATAGAACAGGGCTTGTCCCTCATTATCACAAAACTTATCCCTTCAATGCTGGGTTGTGAATAAATGCTAACATGGCAGTGCCGTCTGTCATGAACAGACAGTATGTCGCCTGAGTCCACATCCGTTGTGCCAGAGCACTACGGCTCAGATCACCTCACTTGGCTCAATGTTAAACCAGCTACTGACAATCATGCCAGTCATAGCGCTAGAGTTGTGGCATTACTTCTGGTTAGAACTCAACAAGTCAGGAAGAGATTACTCTGTCAATAAAACTGTATTGCCTATCCCAGCCAAATTTGGAAATCACATTCATAGAGACAATGGAAAACTCCAAAACAAGTCCCGGTGGTGTGATTCATACACGAGTCACACTCAGCATCAAGGCGAGGTTTGGGGTGGAGCCGAGTTGGAGCGTCCGAGTGACGTTTGCCATGCCCTTAATTCTTGACCTCGCCATTCATGCTTGACTCATGAAAACGAGTCAGCGGCCTTTGCCTCGCAAAAGTGCCTCCCTCATATAACAAGTGGCACTCGTACCAACACATGGATGACGTGAAACAAAGAAATAACAGTGGCCTTAATCATCAAACAAACTCTCTTAAATAACAAGAAACAAAATATGATCAAGTTGAAATACAAACACGTATGAATGCACAATGTGAGTGACAAACAGGAGAGAGAAGAGAAAGAAAACACATGTACAGCCAAAATCAGGAGAACTCAAAAACGTATGGTTTGCACTGGGTGACGTATAAACAACCAAGAAACAGTCAAGGCTCGGACCCTGTCAACATAACCTTTACAGCTATTTCACTGCCAAGGAATAGTGAGCTAATGACAATTGGAATAGGCAACAGTACTTCAGCTGTAAGGAGGACTCTAAATAATCACCTTAAGACATTCTCCAACTGTACTGTCATGGCAGAGAATGTCATTGTAACTTACTGTTGTGTAGGCACGAAGCAAAACTTGATATGATGAAGATGCTAACAAAGGCTGTTTGGCTGAGCCAATCTTAAGCACACCATTCAACTTAGCCCATGCTGTTGTGTTGTATGTGGCTGCTACATAGTATACAGGCTTTTTGGAATCCTTTCTAATGGCTGCCATAGCCTCAGCATATGATGCATAGTGTGTGTAGGTGCTTGAAGTAAGTTCTGAAGCACTTCTTAACGAATTGGATGTCTGAGATGGTCCAAGGTAGACCACAACCACTTCATATTTGCTGCACACAAGCACACAAAAACATTGTAACAAACTCTGCTTGACCTGCTTGAAAGACAGATCATTTACAATCAGGCTTATCTTCAAACCAGAAAGAGAAATTGCTACCTCAGTAGTTTAGCACTTCTGGACAAACAATTGTTTAATGTCGTGTTCACACAGACTTACATGTAAGCCCATGTGCCATTCGCTAAACAACTGTTTATCCCAAAAAGTCAGTGTTTCAACGGTGCATTGAAAATTTAGCTGATCATTCTAAACATGTAGAGGCCCTAAATTATTAGGGTAGCAATCATACACTAATGAATCATCCAGGGATCAGGGTGTGTGTGCGTGTGTATGGGGGGGGGGGGAGAAAAACACTGGATAGACCAAATATACTTTCTCAAAGGCATTCATTTCAGCCTCACCTGATCTTCCCATTCTTGCCAGATGCTGTCGGCACTTGCAAAACAAGAGTGATATCACTTTTTGTAGGAGTATTAGGACCAGTTGGAGGTGGAGCAAGTGTACTCTGGATTGCCGGTGCTGCATAGCCACAATCACACATTACCATCAGACTTCTTGTCAAAACAGCAATTACTCTTGCAACTTAGCCACACATACACCTGGTCTGCGTACACAGGAAGAGAACGCTCATATACTATACTACAAAGGCAGAGGGTCTATCAAAACACGAACAGTGATAGTTTTCCAAGTGATTGGACTAGAAGCTATGGAGCCCTCAGCAGTCAGATCTTAGCATGAGATAAGTTTACACAAGTAACTGATGAGGTAAATTGCACCGGTGACTAATTGCTCAATTGCAATTCACTGTTTGTCATATATCTACAAAATGGCTGAACTGGGTTTTCTGCTCAACACTTACGTGCACCAACTTCAGTTGCAACTGTGATCCCATTACTGGGGCTGCCTAAACCTTTTGATGTGGCTGCACGCACATAAACAGTGTATGTTGTGCTTGGCACCAAGTTTTCAAGAGTTTTTGACTGAACATTCGGTCCAACTTGGATACTTTTTGAAGCTGCACTTATACTTTGCTGCGTGCCAATTAGATAGGTCTTCGAATAGTTGTAGAAGATCTGAGAAGAGGAAAGGTAAACAGTGCTTTTAGAAAGGTTAACGTCCTTCCTTGCATTGATCTCACTTTGCAGGCCACTATAGCTAGCATGTGTTTCTGATCTCAAGTATTAAACTTTATTACTCATCTTTGTGAGAGCCCAACAAACAAACACAAACACAGAACTAAACACCCTTAGGAGCACCTGCTAAAGGTAACACCTACAGAAATACACCTGAGTGAACATAGTATGACTTTCTAGTATGCTAACACTAGCACCAATCCCTAACACCATGCACTGGGAGAAATGCTTGGGCTGATTAGGAGTAACAAGAAAGCCAATCCTCCTGAGCAAGGAAGAAATTCTCAGACAGCATTCTGGAGGACAAAGGAAGAGCATCTTGGGACACCAGCTACCAAGTATTTTTCTTGGTGAACAGTGAAGGACAAAACCTAAAGCACTGCCATGGTTGTGGACAATCTCCTCAGAGTTAACATTGATATGTCAACAATTAACACAAAACTTCTATCAGCCCTATGACAGATTTCCAGCCTCACAATAGTCAGAACAGCTTTTTGAAAGTACTGCTCAAATTAACAACTTCACACAGATTTTAACAGAAAATAAAGATGTGGCAATGATAACATAGACAAAGTAATTTTGAAGCTGGCATCCCTTGTCATCTCCTGTTCAAGCAATGACTTACAGTATAGTTAGTCAAGATGCCATAAGCATTCGCTGGCGGTTGCCATGACACCTGAGCAGTGGTGTCACTTGCTTTTCCTGATTGTGTGAGTGCCAAAGGTTGACTTGGAACTGCCAGTAAAACAAGCAAATATCTATTAAGCAACACCAACATTCAATTGGACTATTCCCATGGTAGAAAACAAAGCATTACTCGCCCAGTAACACACTCAACAGCCATCATACTAACTTAATAATTGCAAACTACATAAACCAGAAACTGAGCATTCACTATTTCTCTTCCACAATGAGATCCTACTACGAACAAGGGGACAACAGGCGATGAGGAGTTCTTCGAATGATGATGCATCGAAGAAATTTTGAAAACTGCTGAGAAACTTAAATTTCAAAATGTGCTTCTATTACAGATGCCTCTTTTCAACTGCACACAAAGATTGAATGCGATAAAGTAAACATATCAAACAGCAGACTCACCATCCTGATCAGTACGCCATTTGTAGTCTGGGGAAGGAGGGCCATTACCAATAGTTACTGCTCTGACTGAAAATTTGTAGTCACTATACTTTTCAAGATTATCCAATATCAGGTTTGTCTTATTGCCTATTGTATTGCGTGTAAGTGTTGGGCCAGATGGTAGGAGATTGTATGACACTTCATAATACCGAATTACACCATTTTGTTGAGTGGGATCAATTGCTTTCCAAGACAGCCTGGTTGATGTTGAAGACTCATTAGTAGCACTGAGAGAGTCAGGAGCTGCACGTGGTACTGTTGGGGACAAAACACAAATTGCAGCAACTCAACCGGTTTACTGCTAAACTAAAAGCATGAATGAATCAAACACCTCTCACTCCTTTCTCTAGCTTGATGCTTCAACCCAAAACCTTCAGTGCAACGAATTTGTTCTAAAAAACCAGATGTTAATGAAGCAATATCATCATCGGTTTTCATACAAACCCAAAATGCTCATGTCCACTGTTCAGTCAAACAATTAGATTGTTAGTAACAGGCTTACTCTTTCGTCATGCTCAGTTTGTACTGAAGAAAGGTCTCCGATAGGAAGACTTTTTTAGAACTTCGTGAGTGCACGCACGTTTCACAGGGGAAAGGATTGCCAAAGTGATCAAACCATTCCACAGACATGCAAAAATAAAACCAATGTTGTAGTGAAAGATTTGATGGGTCAGCAGCAAGGGAAGGTGTGTACAAACACACTGAAATCAGTGCACACCACCAGCAAAGCTTGATTTTGCCTAAAATAATACAAATTGCTATGCACAAGAGAAAAATAAAATAGTTCTTAACCACCCTATTGAGCATTCCTCACAGGGATGACCCTCTTGCGTCTCTTGCGCCAATCTCCTCAGAAAATTACTACACGGGCGCATAGTACATAAACTCTACAGCAAAAGAGTATGGGAATGCTACTGTGGGCAGATACTCACTTAGTGTCGAATTTGGTGCACGCACATTGACCTTAACCTTCACATTGATCTGCTACAAACTATGTAAGTGATAGGCCACAGAGGCCTAGAGTGTGTAGATTGTTGCTTCATGTAGCCCAGCACCAGTCCAACCTCATGCAAAACGTTACCTTTTGCCTGTAACGTGCATGTGCACAGGCAGCTCCATGATGGTAGTAAGTGATGCACAACATTTTCATATGTAGCGTGGTGAATAAAAGAAGAAATAGCTACCAATATGAATACCTGGTGAGAAGAAATTATGAATATGTCCTTTGCCTGCAATATAACCAACCAATCAACTCAACCAAATTGCCATCATAACAGTGAACCCCTATAACACTTCATTCCCTAGGTCCTTACCAGCTTCTGCAGTAGTAACAAATTCAGCCTCTGTCCAAGCAGGCGGCGTGCGAAAGCCTGCACTTGTACTTCCCTTGACTCGAAATTGATAATCAGTTGATGGAAGAAGACCGTTAAAAGTTTGGGAGCGTGTGGAGCCACCAACAAGTCTTCTACCATTTATTCCTCTAACTGTATTCCCCCAGACACTCCACTGTTGACTAGCAAGAAACTGCCTGTTGCGTTGTTCAACCTGGTAGTTTTGGATAATGCCATTGATTTTGAACTTGCCAATTGTGGTCCAATTAAGGAAAATGGACAATGAACTTTGGACATATGCAGTCACTTTTGTTGGACCATCATCTGGGGCTGTTTGCACGTGAAAACAAGGAGCAAAGCAACAATAGCAGAGAAAGAATAAGAGTTACCCTAAAATCATAAGAATTACCTTAAAATCTTAAGAATTACCCTAAAATCTTAAGAATTATCCTAAAACACATGTTTAACTTGGTAGTGTTAGGAAGAACACTGTGTATAACTAAAATCCTCTTTACCATGCAGCAAACTAATTTCGTACTTTAAATAGCCTTGCCAACCTCTGTGCTAAAACCCACCAGGACCTGTTTCAGGTAATGGAATTCACAGTTTTACTTTACTTGTCTTCTGTAAAATCTACTGCCACCAAAGTTAAATCACACTGTTCCTTGCCACGCAATCCATCTTTTAGCATATATGTATCTCCCTGCAATGCTGTTGTCATCGTCTCCTAGCCCTATTGCTTTCGTCCAACCCACTTAGTGCAGTCTCAAGAAATGATAACATGTACCGGTAAAACTTAAAGATGACATCTCTTCAAGACAAAAACCTTGAAAAAGTGCTAAAACCAGGGTTTAGACTAAGTTCTTATTGGGCTCTTACTCTTTCAAAGTAGAAATCCTTACTGCGGTGGGGGTGGTGAGATGGGGGAGGCAACCCTTAAAGCCAACACCATAGTCTACAGCAATTGATTGTGTGGATTGTTTAATAGATGTGTTGCAATGCCAGCATCAATTTCACCAACCACAAGGCAAGCTACCACTACTCAACCACAGCTAAGGTATCACTGCTCAACCACAGATAAGCTATCACTGCTCAACCACAAATAAGCCATCACTACTCAACCACAGCTAAGGTATCACTGCCCAACCACAGATAAGCCATCGCTGCTCAACCACAGGTAAGCTATCACTGCTCAAACACAGGCAATCTACCACAGCTCAATCACAGCTAAGGTATCCCTGCTCAACCACAGCTAAGCTATCACTGCTCAACCACAGGTAATCTACCATGGCTCAACCCCAGCTAAGGTATCACTGCTCAACCATAGATAAGTTATCACTGCTCAACCACAGGTAAGCTATCACTGCTCAACCACAGATGGTATCACTGCTCAACCACAGGTAAGGTATCACTACTCAACTACAGGTAAGCTAAAACTGCTCAACCACAGGTAAGCAACCACTGCTTAACCACAGGTAAGATATCACTGCTTAACCACAGGCAAGGTATCACTACTCAACTACACCTAAGTTATCCCTACTCAACCACAGCTTAGGTATCACTACTTAACCACAGTCTATATCTCAACCCACCAATGGCCAATGATCCAATCCATTCCAGGTAGATTAACTACCTTGACCCTTTGAGCCCTCAACAATCGATTTTGATCGTTACATACTTGGTGCTGGTTTTCAGAGTCTGGCGTCCTTAAATTAGAGCCTAGAGACATGCAGAGTGTACGAAATGGTTGCTAAGGGAGTCCTCTTCATCGAAAGTGATTGTTTGCCTGGGGTTGCCAGTAAATGTTTTGAGGTACATCTCTCAGAAGCTGATGAAAGTTTCGGAGGACACAAATGGACACATACGCTGCACTTGCACTTATTGATGAGTCAGATGCTGAAGGAGTGCCAGCAGATGTTGGAAGTGAGCTTGACAACGACCTACCATCCTCAAAGTTTTTTCTGTAAGTGATGCTGTAGCTGGTGTGCTATGCAACTTTGAGATTTACACCAGCCAAGGAGATGTTGATGCTGATGGCCTCACACACCACTGTATTGCATTTGATGAAGAGCTTCGCCAACCAAGATTACGTGATATTCCCTGACAACTTTTCTACATCACTAAATCTCGCTACAAGCCTTCTCAATCATTGAACCCACCTTGTTGGTAATGTACAAACTAATTGCAGAGGCTTCCCAGAAGAGTTTGGGTGGAGCGAGGAGCATCACACTATGTGCAGCAAAGGAATATTCTACTGCAACAATGGAAGGACAGGAGAGTTTGCCTCAATGCTGTCGACCATTCATCATGGGCACATAAATGTGATGATGACATGCAACATCGAGGTTGATGAGCAGCATGTGCAGATGGAGGTGAGGCAGCTGAGATGTGTGCACAACTATAACCAGAAGATGGGAGGAGTTGATTCAAATTCATTTGACCAGCAGGCTGCCATTTACAGAGTTCTGCATCGTACTAGGAAGTACTGGATGAGCATCTTCCTTGACTTGATAAACATGGCAGCTGTGAACTCATTCATCATGTTTGAGCTTTGGTGTTCACAAACCCAGGTACTAAGAGGGCAGAATAATTTTCACCAAATTGATTTTCAAGCCAACTTAATCCGGCAGCTTGCGAACATTAGCTTGCGTGAACCTGCACCTAAGGTCACTACCGTCCATCTCTGCCTGTCAACCAGTCTCCAGGAGCACCGTTGCATCTGCCTGGCCACCGGGTACAAAAGAGGAATTGTGTGCACTGCTGGGACACAGGTGGCAAGCAGTCGCAGTGCGTGACATAATGTAAGGCATGTGGCATGAATTTGCTTGTTGGTGCAAGGGATTGTATTGCATTGTATTATGACGTTCACTTTTAGCCTGTCTGTCAATCATCTAATTCCATTAAGTAAAGTGTATTTTGGATGAAGGAAGCATCCACATGATCAATCTTTTTCTGATACACCATATCTTTCCATCTTTTGCAACTTTCAATAGCAGTTTGGTCAACATTTTTCTCCTTTCAGCCGCAGGAAAGTGTTTTTTACATTCTCTGATACATCAGCTTTCAGAAAAGGTACAGGTTGCCATTTGACTTTCCTTAGTGTTTTTGAGTTAGTCGAAAAAACGATTTGATGCTGCAATCTTTGAAATTTTGAGGTTTCAGTGAGAGCTCAAAGGGCTAAATGCAGAGATAGCTACTGTTGAGAGTTGCTACAATCTGCTAGAGTTACTACTGTGCAATCAAGCAACCATCAAAAAGAGTTTCATCTTTTGGACTAATACAAAAATGGCAATCCTATTACCAAAAATTATAACTATCTTTATTTTGTTAAGTGTGTAGCAGTGCACAATTATGTGAATTTCAGCATAGAACACAGACTTGCTTGAGGTATTTTCAAGAGCTGGTGGAAAGAATAACTTACCCAGTCATCAGAAGTACATTTAAAACTCAAGCTTATAGCAAAGAACATATGTCAGGATGTACCCATGTTAAAAAAATCATTTTCAACCCCAAAAGGATTTGAAATTGTTAGGAGCGACATGACCACATTAAATACAATAATCCACACCCAAAAAAATTCGAAACTTAAAGTCCCATCATCCTCCGAAATAATACTAGTTGGGCTAGCACTATTCAGGCAATTGGGGCAACATTATGGCAGCCCCACTCTTCCCCAAAGTGGCAGAAAAGTCACTCAAACACCTCTATCACCCATAAAAACCAAATATTCCACAGAGAAACATTTCACAAGACCTCTTTCTCATTCAATCATCCCACTTTTAAACTTCTGGAACCAATCCAGCATACTACAACCATTAGCACACACAAGATGCAAACTGCAGCAGAAGTTCTTTGCAACTGTAACAGTGTTGATTACTATAGCAGTGGGAAAATGTAGAAAAAAGTGAAAAGCTGTACTTTGATTAACAGCCAGTCTTCTGCTCATCCCTACCCACAAAGGTTATCATCTACAAAAGAAGTTTAATACAGCTGCTCAGTCAGCACCCGGGTCTAGTGAAGATGAAAGCAAAAATTGCAAGACCTAACAATGCAATCTAATTTTTCAGCTGCTAAATAGTTTTGATAATTACAGACTCTAAAAAACCTTAAAGAAGCAGGTACAATCCACAAGAATATCTTCGATGTGGTCATGAAGGCAATGATAGAACAGTGCACCAAGACAAAGTCACCAACTGATGTTTACAAGCAGCAACATACAACAAATCTCCATCAACATTACACCTGCCACCCCTTAAACTTACCATCCTGTGTCGTCTGAATTTGCTGACTGCTTGGATCACTCGTGCCTCTGTCATTTGTGGCTGT
>JAOWAW010109703.1:0-12500 GCA_028565695.1 Nicola tetela
CTCCATTTTTCCTCGATTTCTTTCTCTTTCTTTCTTTCTTTCTTTCTTTCTTTCTGTCTTTAATGACACACACACACGCACGCACGCACGCACAACACACACACACGCACGCACGCACGCACACACATACACAAATCCAGAGACCCCGGTTCGATCCCTGCCTGTGGCTCTCTACTTTTCCTCAATTTCTTTCTTTCTTTCTCTCTCTCTGTCGTTAATGACACACACAGACGCGGAATAATATCTGTGGGAACAAATTTTGTGGGAATCTCTCTTCAGTCCCGACCGGGCCTGGCAGAACGTTTGGGGTGGACGAATCACACTTCCCGAGATAGACTTTCTGTGCCATAGCACCACTAATCGTTGGCGCACAGACTTCTTGTTTTCGGGACAAGTTGCGCCAGGGCATTTCCTTTATCGTTCTAAAAAAATTCAGAGCAGATAAATAAGTCAGCAATCATGCCAGTGATTCAAGGCTCGGAAGATCGAGATGCTCCACCGATCCGACCACCCTGTAGCACCGGCGCTGGTAGCACATACATTGGTGGCGGTGGCATATGCAGTTTACTTGGCAAAGCCAACAGATTAAAAATCTACTTCAACAAAGAGGCAACGAAAAATACCATCATAATAGGACATCACAAGGAAAAACATGACACAAGTTTATTTCGGCGATGGTGAGAATGCAAGTTAGTATGGGGGATGGGTAGTGGCGAATAACGGTGGTTGAAGTAATATCAATTCAAAATTTGTTCAAATGAAGAGACGTGAAATCTGTTGCTGTATTTGCAATAAAGAAGAGATATCACTAATTCTGGCTCCTGCCCTCTGTGGGTTAAACAGAAGCATCCATATACACAGGGAGACGATCGTGGCATAATTGTCCGTTCAGTCCGATTCACATCTTTTACTGATATGAACGCGTGTGTTCTTAATAGCTTGTCAGTTATTAGAGATCTTTCACGAAAATTAGATTGACCAAAGGAGCCTATTGGAGATAGCTGTGTTGATGAAGATAGTCTCTATTGATGTTTCTCGCCAACACGGCTATGTGTACATGCAAACATTCCCGTGGGCCTCATGCTCGATCGTTGAGTGTGTTTTTTTCTGATTGCTACACGATTTCCTTCTCTTGTCCTTGCAGCGATCACTTGTAATGATCCGGGCACCCTGGCCAATGGTAATCGCACCTTTAATGCCTTTGAGGTCAATGGCACATATCCCTTCAGGACAATTGTTACTTATTCATGTAATCCTAACTACACACTCGCTGGGAGTCGTAAGCGACAATGCCAAGCTCAAGACAGCTGGAACGGCAATACTCCGACATGCTACCGTAAGGCAATAACAAAACCAACATAATTAGGAAGGAAGAAATCACTAAACACCGGCGAGGCTGGTGAGAAATAACGAAGAAAAAATCAATGACCTTGTATGATACTATAGTACTAACTTATCCGACTTCTGCTAAATCTAGTATTGTCCCTGGAATTCCTTATCGCACAACCCAGACATGAAACTTGGATATGGTTGATATTCTCATTGGCCCAGTGGCAGCGGCACCGGGGTAAGCGGGCGACTGCCCGCTCAAAATATTTTGATGGGGCATTCCCCGACAAAAAGGTGAGGATTTCTCATGAAGCTCCTGGCAGTCTGATATCCATGTCGTGCACTACGTGACATGGCCTCAGAAAATAACTTGAAAACACCTCAAATTGGGTATTTGAAGACCTAATTTTTCAAAATTTCCTGGCGAGCATGCCCCAGACCTCCTAGTATGCTCGTGCTTTCCCACTTTGCCCCTGTTGATGCCCCGGTTCGCAAGTAATCGGTTGACTGCTCATTGGATTTTTTCGTTAATCTTCATTGTTGGGTCGTGTTCGAGAAGTTCATATCGTGTCCGACAGTTGCCGCATAGCTTCCTTCTCGTAGTCTTCTTTGGCCAGAACCACGACAGCGGAGCCTTTGCCCGCTGGTTTGTTAACTAAGTCCGTCCCTTCGCTGAGAAAGACAAGTGCTTGGCGCTCCGCCATTGATAGGTTGTCTGTTCTCGGTCCATGTTTCAGGCGTGATTTGATAGCGCGTTGCGCGCCACGGTGAAATGAGTTGGTGAAGAGTTGACTTTCGGCGTTATGGACGTTTTGGGAGGTTGCCAGGTTGATGGCTTTCTCACGGTCGTTGCGTTCAAAGCCAATTGTGCGAGATTGTTGTTGGACGGATGGTTGAAGAAGTAGTCACGGAGGCGGATGCGACAGTAGGAGTGTAGGTCTAGCGACAGCTTATAGGTATTCAGTCTCTCAGTCGATGGGCAAAATGACAGACTTACTTGAGAAGAGACTCTTCTTCTTCTGAGAGGTTGGTCTTGGACAGGTTGATGACGCGAAAACTCCGAGAAAAACATTGGATCGAAACGATCAAACACACCGTCATTCACGTGTTTGCACAGAGACAACGACATCGACATTCTAACGTTGTAGTGTTGGTCAGGCGAATAAACTTGAATTAAACTACATGCCCTCGCACCTTCTACCCTCTCTTTCCCATATCTTTTGTCCCGTATATACTGACCTTATATAACCCTAGTTCTTCCTCTCAATCAATGTCATTTCCTCTGATGAAGGCCGAATGCGGAAACATAAGGTTTCTGGCAACCTGTTTTCAACCATGTTTTACTAGTCTCTTCATATTCGAAGATATCCCTAGAAAGACCATCATTTCCAACTACCTAGAATGACTGTGCAGTGTTCTTTGCCACCAGGCATCAAAACAGGTGAATGGCACATAAAGAAAGCTGTATTTCAAATCTGCTCATTGCGGTTGCACCTTCAATGCCTTGTTGATCATTCTTTATGAAAACAATTAAAGAGACACCATGAAATAAAAGTTGACTGGTAACAGTTGCCATGTATGACTACTTCAGAAGTTGTCATGGGCACCCCATTAGGCCTATCATGAATTGGAAACGAAATATGAATAAGTAAACAGAGTGGTGTAGTTCAGAGCTAGCAGGCTTTGTGCATTTGCCGCATACTGGCAACTTGCACTTCTGGCAGCACTTCCCAGTCAGGGTTTTCTTACACCTGCAGCACTTAACACACTTGCTTGTGTTGCCTGGTTCATTAGAGTGGGCAACAGGGGGAAGAGCTTTGGATGCCTGGTGGGCCCCAACAAGAGCTTCAACAAGAGGAGGAACATTTGCCTTTTCTCATGTCGTCCAGAAAACATCCCATGAACTGGGTATGCATTGATTCCACAGATATCTAGCCTGTTGCAGAAAACTTGAAATGGCCATCTGCAGCAGCCTGGTTTAGTTGTGTAAAGACAGCACATCTGGTCAGTCCTGACAACTCCAGCCTTAGTGTAGTTGTAAAACAGGATTACTTCCAGCTTAGTGGATCCATGCTGCACTAGCAGGTGGTGCATGGTGGGCAAGACATTCACGATCTTTGTCTTCTTCACCTTCACTGATAACAACAGAGCCTGCAGGTCTGCATTGTAGCCATCCAGGAATCTGTTCAGCTTTCGAGACTTCGCAATGAATTCTGGTGGCAGCTCACGGTGATTGCCACGAATAGTTCCTACAAGGCTGGTCCATTTTTCTGGCAACTTTGCAGAAAGCCTTGCACTGGTAAAGAAATTGTCAGTGGTAGCGTTGTAGCCTTTCCAAGAAAGGACTCCATGAGCGACAAACAACATGTTCGCCCAGCTTCATGCCACTACAATTCTCATCATAATTCTTTCCCAAATATGGCTAGATTTTCAGTACACATGGTTTGTCTGCATCCACCAATATCCAGAACTTTATTCCAAACTTGCCTTGCTTTGATGGCATATACTAAGTGAACGAACATCTAGCCCTCGTTGTGAAGGGCTGCTTGTCAACGTGAGTTGAAAGCACTAGGGTGAAAGTTGCTCTCGCAGTTCATCACAAACTTATCTCACTTCTCAAGGATTAGGCAAAATTTGTTTTGCTGCCTTCTTGATGGTCTTGTCTCTTTGTGATCGAAGCAAATGAAGTGCTGGATCTCAAGAAATCGTAACTCTCCCATACTTCTTCGACCAGAGGGCATCAACTGGCTCATTTTTGGCACAAAGCACACCTCTTGCAATCAACAAGCCCACGAAGACAAGGAACTCATTCTCTTCAAGCTCCAGCTCAAAGTCTTTGCGCTTTTCCCGCTTTGCCTCCTTCTCAGTACAGGCAATAATCTTCCGCATCATGCCAGGGTCAAAGAAAAGGAGAAATGCAAGGAAATACAAGGGGCAATGGATATTTGCTGCATTTGTTTTACCACAGACAGTGCTTGTTGTTCACCAAATTGCATTTGTACCGTCCTTCCCACGTAACACACCATCTGCTGCTGCAGCAGTCGTCGAAAGCTGTTGATTGCGACACTGCCTTACACGCCCAGGTGTAACGTAATCTTGCTCTAGATTATCATCAGAAAACTCCTCTTCTTCTCCTTCACCTTCTTCCTCTCTGTCCGTTACCATTCAGGTTCTCTTCCTTGGCAGTTGATGGTCTGACTCTGACAACCCTGGATCACTCTCTGACATGCCACTGGTGAGGGACTTCATTTCATAAATGTCGGAGGGAGTGTCAGATTCATCACTATCTTCTAAACTATTGGCTGAGCTATCATCTCCACTGTCTGGAGAGTCTGCAGCTGAGTTATCTATGCAGACATCTTGTGTCTTAACTAACACTTCCTCAGGCGTGAAACGCCTAGGTGGGTGTCGACGCGACATCTGGCAGCAATACAGCCAGCCACGAGGTCAAACCCCGATTGATTCATCACGTTATACTTCAGATCATATATCATACAGCCACGGGATTGACACCTATGGGTTGGTTGCTAAGGGCTGCCACAATTGTTACTAATGGAGCTAATTGCAATAGTGGTGCATTATGGGTGTTATTTGACACTGTGTGGTCGTTCTAGATGTACTCCTTCACCACACCAAAACTATTCATTAGAGAACAGGAAGCTTTCTTTCATACAAAACAACATGATGATTTAGGAAAAGTAAATTGAGGATTTTCAAAAATCCTGCAAATACCTGCGCTCCACTTATTCCCTCCTTCCCCTGGTATCAAAAAGACACTGTGTGGTCTTTCTAGGGCTAGTCGTCTAGTCTGAGCATTCCAATTTTCATAAAACTTCTAAAGGTTAAAAAAGAAAAGGAACACCACACCAGTGCAAGCAAGGAGAGAAATAAGCTTGTTAATTCCACAAGATGGTCTAACACACTGTGACTGCGGGAAAGCAAGGAAAAGTGAGCATGAATAAAGATAAAACTAGGCGAAGATGGCAATAAAAATAATGGCTGACCCTTATTCAAGGTCGGAGATTTGGCTGCGGGGAGGGGTATGCTATATTGCCATCACCAAGGAGGAGGGTGGTCTAGTGAAGTTTTCCCATGTGCTTTGAGGTTATTGAAGGCGTTTGCATGTTTTTAAACTTCCTAAATTGATCAGGGGGAGTACAGCAGCCGCGCATAGTTAGGTGGACCCTTATTCAAGGTTCTACTCCGAGTAGTTGTTCCCAGTTTATCAATTCTCAGGCAATGTTGTTGCGAGCAATGCTTCACGAGATTCTGGCTGCGGCTAAAGAACTCGAAAGATGCCACGTTAAAGGCGATTTCCCAAAACACCAGTCATAAGAAACTTATACAGTGGAAGTCGGTTAAGACGTACCCTCTTGGGAAACTGCAAAAAGTACTTACTAACCGTTAAAGCCCGCTAGTACATGTACATTTCCCGGAACATGCGCCTGTGTCACAATTGTACAATGCCGTCCCTAGACTTCCACCTGTCGATAAATCTTGTACATGTCGTTGCAACGAACGACTAATCGCCCAAAAGATTGTGCGAGCTAAGTCGCTATGTAAAAACGGGCTAGTAACGGGAATCATCCCACTCTTAGCTTCTTTGAACCACTCCAGCAGAGCTGTGGCAATATCATGATGCACCGACAAACGAATCCGCTTTCATTCTGGGTCAAAGCCAGAAGATCATCCTGACCCTTCAAGATGCGGTTTACGGTTGCCTAAGCCGGATCCACCCACCGACGGATAGATGCCTGTTTCTCTCATTACTCTATGCTGGCAATGATCGCCAGCTTCTCAGAAAGAGATATAGCCTTCTTGCTGGATGTGTAACTTGCCGTCTAGGTCGATTGTCGACCTTGGTCAGAAGAGAGGCCTTGAGTTGATTGCATGGAATTTTTAAATGTCAGGTTTAAGGGTACAGTCAATCTCAACAAGTGGGTACATGGATCGCTATGCGGATCCGTACACGTTGCGCTATTAAAACTCTTTGAAAGCTTACCGCAGGTGTTTTGTGTTCTCACTGTGGTGCTCGAACTTGTGCAATTTCTTTTTATTGCAACGCATGACTAATATTTCAACTGTGTTTGTTTTGCAAGCCGCAGAATTACATGACAGTTTCACAGCAGAAGTTGCGTCTAATGAGCCCTGTCTCGTGATTGGTCCCCATCTATCTGGAACCTTTGCACGCTTGGTGAATCCACGGCTACAGCGCCTCGCTCTGTTTTCCTTTGAAGCCGTTTGGTGGAAAGGCAAATACCATGCCATTCCGGATGCCCTGTCTTGTGCTTCTGTCGCTGATCCGGCGGGGAGTTCGGTGAGGTAGACAAAAGTCGGGAGTTCCACGCTGTTCATGTTAAGACGAAAAGAGCGTCAGCAGCATCATTGGTGTACCGGCACATGTCAAATGTCGGTCGTAAATTCGAAATGAACTGCAAATGTCGCATTCCCCGGTGATTGTATTGCCGCGGATGAGCAGTTAAAAATGATGACGAGGTACGATAGTCGGTGGCGACGAAGAAGTTGCGGCCTTTCAAGAAAGGGCGGAAATGCCGGAGGGAAAGATAAATTGCGAGCAGTTCGCGTCCAAAAGTGCTATAGTGCTGTTGAGCCGGAGTTAGCTTGCGGAAAAAGAAAGCGACAGGTTGCCAAGATCCATCAACATTTTGTTGAAGAGTAGCGCTTGATGATGGGGACGGCTGAGTAACGTGGCGTTACTGAGCGCAGTCTTGATGTTAGCGAACGTTTCCAAAGCAGCATTTGTGCAAAGGAAAGGAGCGACACGTGGCTTGGCAGGGTGTGCTGACAGCAAGTCATGTCCCAACGGGAGGATGGTAGTGCAATTGGGAATAAAGCGATGGTAAAAGTTGACCAGACCAAGGAAATGTCGGAGTTGACGTGTGCTAGATGGTTGTGGATAGCCTTGGACAGATTTGACATTAGCTGTCACCTGCACACCGCTCAGCCGCTTCCTGCTGTTTCTTCGGAGTCATCTTCACCGCCCTCCTCCTAACTTCCACCCGCCACTTGGAGCTACTTTTCCGCAAGCTAAGGCTACTCTCTCTCTCCACAACCCTTCCTCTCTCTTTTTCTTTCACACTCTGTGCGATGATTTCTCCTCTCCCCACACCCACCTCGGATTCTAACCAGTTATACTCAGCCTGTCTCTCATCTCATCTGTCTCATACCTATATCTAACTGAGTTCTTCCGCAAGCACCTATGTCAAGGACCAATCTCTAGGTACCCTACACGCATTGTACATTTAACTCATTATCCTTATCATGTCAGTATTTCTCCTATTCCTATTCCCTCTCCTCTTCATTCCAACCTCAAACGCTCTTATCGTTCCTTCACTACCTTCACACGACTGGTCTGCCCTCAACAAAGAACCGCCCCATCTCCAATTGCCCGTACACGCCCTCTCATCCGACGCTATTTCTCCATCTGAAGCTGCTGAATCCTTCTCCTCCACACTGGCTTCTTTCTTTCGATCGAAACCTGAGTTCAACCCTTCCCCCTCACGCCCCTATGTAAACCGTACAGAAAAATCACTTAAAAAAGTCAGGAAAGAAAAAATGCTCTCGCCACCTAGCCTTCTCCAGCACTCATGGTTTTCCTTCTCTCCGATCTCACTAAAGTACACTCAATCTTTACTCAATCTTCAAAAAAAACACAAACGAAACACAAAACATAAACTTGCCACTTAACAAGAAAACATTATAATCAATCGTTCTTGTCCTTCTGTAGAAAATGCAGTTCTGGTTTCGATGTCACTGGTAAGCACAGACTGAAGGAAAAGCCGACTTGCCTGGTCATCAAGCAACCGGCGGGCGCAATAAAAGGCAACGTGTACTCGTCGTATACGTGGGCCTACGGCCAAATCATTCGAGAGACACTTCAAACAAAACCAAAAACAAAACAAAAAAAACTGGCCGTTCGGTGCCCGGTAGACGAACATGCCCGAATATGAGGAGTCCTGATAAGGGGAGTTGGGGTTCACCACAGTTAAAATCAGACATGATGGATGTCGACTTTATCGCAGTCAGTCAGCTGGCGTGGGCGAACCGAAGCCATCGGTCTTGGGCAATAGATACATTTTCGCTGTCTGTCGCGGTGGAGTTGTTAAAGGCTGACGGTCTGCCGTAGACAGGATTTGTGCAGAAGCTTTCATTCGCACAGTAGGTTTGCTGAAGTCCTTTGCAACACTATTATAGCACCACATATTTCCTACAATTCCTCTTTACGTGGAAATATTGTCAAATCGTTCATATTCGGAACATCCAGCCTTACTGTGTGGGCACGGCGTGCCAAAAAGAACTTCGGAATCACCACAGATACTAGATCTGCGCTAGAATTTCCGATAAAAACCACGGAATTCTTCCCCGACGACCTCTTCGAGGACACCAACCGCGATGAGTACTCATTCGTCTCACCGAGAAAATTTGGCAGGATTCTTTTGCGCTGGGGGCGAGTATTACGTGTTGGTTTGCGTTCGTACATTGCTATTTTTTGTGAAGCACGAGCATTATTCCGAATTCTGCTTTCACTTATGTTCGGAGGAAAGAGCCAGGCCTAACCATTGGTCTGCCATCAGGCAAGAAGTATGTGAAATCACATTCAAGCCGATCTTTAGGACAAACGAATCCGGCTTCAGGAGATTTGTTGTGTCATAGCACCGCTAATCGATGGCGTATAGACTCCCGGTTTTCCGGGGAAGTTAAGTCAGGACACTACACTAGCATTCTGAAAGTATCCAGAGCAGATAAATCAACAATAATGCCTATAATTCAATTATAAGCCAACAGACAAGTGGCGTCCGCATGGAGCCGTCGTAGGCCATATGGTTTACATATGGGATGCATAATGCCACGCAAAGTCCACTTTGAAGCATTCATTGAAGCTCTAAATTGCATGCAGGACTAGGACCGGGTTACTACAAGTTGCAACGAAGCTAAGCTGCTTTGGTTGGTACAAACGAGGTTGTAATTATGTTTACAGCGACAGAGTTCTCATGCTCATCATGCAGTCGACCATGTAGATCTTGAAGACGCGACTAAAACAAACCTACGCGCACGAAGCGCAGTGTCGGCATGCTGGAAATGTTGCAGCTTGGCGGAACCAAATCCACCTGCATGCATTCAACATTATGAGTCATGTGACCCTTTCCGTCAAAAGTTCAGAGTTCACGGAAACAGCAGCAGTCGAATTGGCGGTGGGCCCAGGACTCCCTGTCGCTATCGATATCAGAGAGAAAGAATTTCATAAGTTCAGAGCACACGGCAACAGCTGCAATCGAATCAGCGGTGGGCCCGGGACTCCCAGGCATCTAGAATTTGTTCCTCTTCCCTTTTTTCACACGGCTTCGGCAAGGGTTTTCTCCAACGATGTATTTAGAAAGGTAGACCTCGGTTCATGGCATGTACTACAAAGAGCTGCAGCTGAGCTGCATGGATCGGTTGAAGTATGTACGCCTTCCTACCATACATTTTATCGGGAAATAAAGACGCGATTAGCGCGCGTTGGCCAGTAACGGTTGCATCGTGACGGATACACACACGGACACACGCACACGAATTAATCGTCTGTGGAGCCCTCCTCAGCCCCTGCGGGCCAGACGACGGCAATTAAAATCTACTTCAACAGCAGCCAAGAGGCGACAAAAAATACCATCATGATAAGACATCCTAAAGAACAACATGACACAAGTTCATCCCGGCAATGGTGAGAATGCAAGTTGGGAGGTGGGGGCGGGGGAGGGATCAAATACCATTTGTTTGCTCTTGATCTAAAGAACGGGTTCCATCATATTCCGATCCACCCCTCTTCAAGGCTCTTTCTCGCCTTCTGTGCCCAGGAACCTGTTACCAGTACACAGTCCTTCTGTTTGCTCTGTCAGCAAGGCCATTGTGCTTCACGAAAACCATGAGGCCAGTACTTGGGCATATGACAATGGCCTTTGGCATTCTCATATGGCCTGGAGCATTCCCATAACCACATCGACGATTGGTTCTTTGTCGAAGAAAGTCTCGAAGCGGCGGCGGCGGCGGCGTTGAGAGACAGGGTCTCTCAGCTGTTCGGGTCCTTAGGCCTGACGATCAACTTGGAGAAGCCCAAATTACAAGCTCGTCGCACAATGGCCGGATTCGATCAAGATACAGAAGGGAAACGAACAGGTCAGGCTAGGTGTACCGAAGGAAAAAAACTGAGGGTCTTACACCGCCAGATTCGAAATGTTTTGAACAAGACACACAAGGGACATCAACCAATTTCTGCGCGGACAGTGGCCCAAATCGCTGGCCAATGCATGCTTGTCACCAAAGCAGTTGTCTCCGGCCACATCATGCTGCATCACTCTACAGCTTCATGAGTGAGGCGCGCAGCTGGGAAGGTCTCGTGTTCTTGTCCCCAACTACCATAAAGGATTGTATGAGTGTGCAAGACAGCTGGCCGAATGGGACGGCCGACGTTGATAGCGCCGGAGCCAGGCTTGACTCTCACGACCGATGCTGGGGTGCAGTGAGGAACAACGCAGTCGCGAAAGGCACCGTGAAGAGATCATCCAGCTCTCACATCAACTGGAAAGAGCTAGCAGCAGTGATTCTCGTGCTACGAACTTTCGCTCATACGACCAGAGTTTCGAGCAAGAGCATCTGTGGGAACAGCGACAACAAAACGACGGTCTGTTGTATCAACAACTTCGGCAGCCGCCCAACGGCACTCACTATACAACCTCTGGAAGGAGCTCTGGGACATACAGCAGCAGGAAGGTCTTACAGTCATAGCTGTTGACATAGAGGAGAGGACAACCCATTACGCAGATTATATCAGCCGCTTCCATGACCGAGGAGACTGGTTCCTGACAGACCGTATGTTCATACGGGTCAAAGTTCGTTGCTTGGAAAACGAGACCGCTGATTGGTTAAATCCGGGTCACGTGTTGCAGATGATTCTGTGATCACTCGGGGACCGGTACGAACACTGTGCACAAAGACTCGAGCTCGGCATGAACACTCGGCATAAACACCCGGCAAAAATGCCAAGCATAAACACCCACGTGACCAGACACGAGAGCACTAATATTCTGACACGTGTCACATGACCGTTGCTAAGGTATTGACCAATCAGCGTGCGCCTAGACTTGAGTAGAATCTCCGATCACAGACCGGCGGATGTAGAATCCTCATTCTCAACACGCCTTGGCGGGTGGAGTACATGTTCTCAACACGTCCAAGCGTGTTGAGAACGAAGAGTTCCGAAGCAGAATAGGCTCCGTTTTCAAACAAGTAACCATAAACAAAACCGTGCATCAGCAACAGTTCTGCAAAGAAACAGGTAAGTGCAGCTGCTCTTCAAAACTCAAAAGCACCACCAAGCCCATAACAAAATCCAATTTTGAGGAAGGCCAGGTAAGGGAATTTTAGGTTACTAGTAGTAGTCATGGCTATACCTAATTTTGACCTAGACCTTGAGTGTGGCGACTTAGTTAGAGAAAGTCTTGAGTTTTGATACGGCTTGCCATCTTTGCTTCTGGCATTAACGTAGCAAAGCGCCAAGGCTTCAGAAATTTCTTGTGTGGATCTGTAGTCAAATTAATACGAAGATCCTTGGCTGCGCAAAAATCCTGGAACACCTTCACCCAGTTCGCTGTGGCTCTTCTTGTACTTTGCGGAACTCTGTCCTCAATCAACTTTTCGATCCCGTCCAAGTTCTTTTCGCCAAACCTAGCCCTTTTCGGAACCGGCTCGTCCTCATCGTGAACGGCAAGACTTTCTCTAACTACTAGTGACTAATCGGCGCCTGGTCGGTCTCTGGACACCAAAAAGCTACCTGGCCACCTGAAGCTGTTTTTCCCTAGATTGTCGATATTTTCTCCAGAGGAAGGACAGCGCAGTCGGTCCGCAATATCGATTTTGTTTCAAAATTACTGCCCATTATACAGTATTTGCCTGGAGTGCTCAGAATCGTTATTAAATAAAAAAAAACGTTGGAAAATTGATACATAAGAATAATTCCAGTCATAAATCACGCTGGGATAAAACTGTCGGAAGTACACACTCTAACTAGAGTTTTTTCTTCATTCTCATGAGAGAGGACGTTTCGAGCTTTACTAGGCGCAGGTTTTCATCAGCTATTCCACAAGAATGTGGCACTGCTGTTCATTGTGGATCCT
>JAOWAW010109714.1:0-11625 GCA_028565695.1 Nicola tetela
TATACTAGAATGAATGCAGGGCATTGTCAGGGAGAGCCTGAGCGTGAATGACACTGTCGCACACTGGCAGGTGTAACATTGGCCTGAAGGAGAGAGAGAGAGAGAGAGAGAAAGAGACTCTGAGCTGACTGACCACAACCAGGAACTAGACGAACACAAAGAGCATGAAGAGACAGTTTTCAGCATCGATTGCAGATTGAACCAGAAGGAGAAAGAGAACTTGAACAATGGCACAGAGGCCGCTGCCGGCCTGATCGCACAAAAAGACACACCATAGCAAAGGGTCCGCATGTAGTTATATGTACATACATATGGAATAACCTTACTTTTCCTGCAGCTCAGTCCCTGCAGTTGCGATAGACGTACTGGTACCTATGATAGTGGTCCTATAATAGGTTGTAGCTTAGATCTGCGCTATCTGCGCAATCCTGGAATGGCAGGTGCCCGCACAGCTGAGCACTTGTACATCATGCCTTTCATGATGCCATGACACACATTGGTGCATGGTTCATAGATTTGTATGGATAGCTGATGGACGCGACTTTGATTAAAAAAAATTGAATTGATGAAGTTGATATAAAAAAACAGCAACGTACAATATATATATATATATATATATATATATACTGTATATATATATATGTATGGAGAGAGAGGGGGGTAGATAGACGGACAGATAGATAGATTGATAGATATAGGTATAGATATAGATATATCGTCTCGCAGAATCAACCATTAGACTGATTAGGTAGGGCTCGCCTAATTAACATCTTACACCACACAAAGACAAGAAATATTGGGCTGAAGAATATGCTGCACATGTGTGGCTGGTTGGCATCAGGATAGGGCAAATAGCTGAAATGGAGCTGGGTGTGCACCGGTGACCCGTGACCCCAAAGGGTTAGGCAAGGTACTAATATACAACCCGTGGCTCACTGTGAGCGGGATAGGGTTGCCCGTGACCTGACAGGTAACCGCAAGCAAGGATGCAAGCTACTCGTATTTATTAATTGTTCACATAGTGTTGATAGCTGATACGAGTTAGTTATACTGGCACAGAGAAGGAAAAATTTGAGGAATAGTTGGCTGAGGTGAGTAAAAGAAGGCACAATTAACCTCTGGAAACATCCATGAAGCACAAAGAAATGCCATGCAAGTTTGCCACAAGTGATGCACACACATATATGATAAAAAATGGCAACAAAAAAGTGATTGTCCACAAAAGAGCAGTGTATGAAATGAATAATTCAGCTGTTAACATGTGCTAAATAATCTTTAGCACCTCATATATGTGTGTATAAATATATACATATACATATATAGAGAGTGAGAGAGAGAGAGAAAGAGGGAGAGAGAGAGAGAGAGAGAGAGAGAGAGAGAGAGAGAGTTCAACATGTCTAAGGTGAGTGACTGCCTGGGGAGCTCTTTTATTATAATAGGGGACCATCCATAACAACGGTATTTTTCATAATTCTGCCCTACAACAAAAGAGGGTGGGTCAAGAGCCCTGATGAATTGGAAATTATACAATTTCAGACCTGGCTGGTCGTGAGATTGGAAACCATTCAGTTTCTTGGTGCGACACTTCAGAGCACTCCATGTCCACATCTACATGAATCTGTAATAAAACGAATAATGATCAGGGTGCAAGGTGCACACAATATCCATCATCACCTGTCATAAAACATACAGAATGGAAGTTCGATGTCTACATTTGCGCTGTCCATATACAAGCTAGCTACTATACTATAGTCATGATAACTGCATGAGCTATTCTCCACATTGGCAATTGCAAGTGCATGTCAAGAGGCCTAGGAAGTCGAGCTTCTAGATCTCTTGTGTTCTCTGATCCATGGCTGACTCTGCTGAGGTCAGGTCCAAGCAGTTTCACTTATGTATATACACGTATACATATCTCATATACGATTGCTGCAGCAGGAGGGCCATGCTGGTGAGGAGAGCGGAGTTGAATGATGTGGTTGACGGGGCTGCTCAGTAGCTCAGCGGTTAGAGCATTGGAGCGCAAATCCAAGGCCGTGGGTTCGAGTCCCACCTGAGACCATTGGTTTTTTCTTCATTCTTTCTCACCTGCATGACTGATGTCCAGTGCTCTCTTTCTAATTCTTCTTCTCCCCAGTGTTATCTCCTTCTAACATATATATTTAACATACAATTTAAGGGTGGGTGAGGTGAAAGCCAAATTGTCCCAAGGACGGAATTAAAAAAAAAATGCAATAATTGCAGACACCCCTAAGAGTATTTAAAAGTTCAAACACTATCTATTCATGTATCCACCTATCTATTTGCCTGTCTAATATGTGTCTATCTGTCAAGTCTACCTAACTACAGACAATATGAAAGTGTGTCCAGCCATTTAGCCAGCTTTCAAAGTTTTGTCTGTTTCCGTTTAATGCCAGTAATCAACTATAACTGAAATAATCCTGTGTTTTAAGCTTACTGTCTTATAAACTCTGCTTTGTCTATATGCATATACTAGGCACATGAATGTATGGGTTATATACAATTATACTTGTGCTACTCTTGTGACATATACACTCCAGGACTAGCTGCTGGATTTGGTCTAAAAGCAGCTCTTGAAAATGCCACCATACCGGGTACAGTCACGGTTTTTGGAACTCCGGATGAGGAAAGTGCCAGTGGAAAAATAGACATGATTAATGAACGTTGTTTTGACGGAATCGATGTTGCGCTCATGGTGCACCCGAATCGTTACACAGCTCTGCGTCCAATAGCCTTAGCTGTAAGAGCTGTTACTGTGACGTTTCAGGGTCATGCAGCTCATGCAGCTGCTGCACCATGGGAAGGTGTAAATGCTCTTGATGCTGCCATCTCCACATACACTTCATTGTCTATGCTACGACAGCAGATGAAACCATCATGGCGTCTTCACGCCATCATATCACATGGAGGCGTCAAACCCAACATCATTCCCGAAAAGGCCGTGCTTGATGCATACATCCGAACTCCCACAGCAAAGGAAATGACTGTTCTGATGGCGAAAGTCTGTGCCATTTTTTCATCTGCTGCTGAGGCAACCAGCTGCAGCGTAGACATCGCGTGGCATGAACAAGATTCGAATTTCGCTCTTGATCTTCAACACAACTCTGTGCTTGTAGAGAGATTTCGTCAACACCTTTCCTCTCTTGGAGAGACAGAAACAACAGACACAGATCTGTTGGGTGAACTGATATCTACCGATATGGGCAATGTGTCACATGTTGTCCCGTCGATTCACCCAATGATCGATATTGCAACACCACATACTATCCACACACCAGACTTCTACCAGGCAGCCAACACACCCGCATCACACAGTGCCATTGTGCGGGCAGCCAAGGCCATGGTTATGTGTGCAATAGACGTTATGACTGACACAAAGCTTTTGGCTGCTGCCAAGAAGGAGTTCACTGAGAATGAGACTCAGCTGAGAGGCACTTAGATGAGGGCACGTCAAAACTTAATATCGATAAACCGAGCTTGTGAATGATGAATTATGGAACTGTATCAACCTCAACAAACTGATGAGGCCAATATGCTGTTTGAAAGCAACAGCATCATACATGTAGTAATACCAATAATGTCAATGTCGTGACTTTCTACTGATGAACACCTCCTGTGTGCATCTTAATTTTATGTTCAAAGTACACACTGTGAAGAATTTTCTTGCTCAGCTTATTTGTGTCAGCTGGGCACCTGCACATGAAGAAGAGGTTAGCAGATCCCACCAAACTAATACACACACACACACACACGTGCGCTATCAGTTTGCAAGCCTTTCCAGGGGAAACTCTTGCCCTAATTGTTGCTGTTCTCCTGCAGTACAAGTCAAATAGCTTTTCTTTTACTTTAAGACTAACTTGTTATACTTCAATGTTGTTAACTTGCCCAGACAGGTGACTTTTAATGCAACTATTGGCAACATATTTCAGGCTTTATTATTTTGCTGAAGATGGGAAGTCTGTCAGTCTATCCATGGCAATTTTCGCTCAGATGAATTTTGTGAAGAGCACACTGCTTGTAGGCAATAGCCAATTTATTTCCCACATGAAGTTTGTGTCAGCAAGTTCACTCACCATGCTCCCACTTGGCAACACCACAAGTTGACAGACAAAATGATGAGTTACCAAATAAAAATGTGAAATTTTACAAGAATCTCCATAGTACTGCAATGACTTCTATTTCAAGCTGTAGAAAAACCTCAGAAAAATATGAGAACAACTCCATGACAACAGCTGTGTGCATGTGTATGAGACAGTTCACACAGAGAGAAAGAAACAGGAAGTCTGTGTCTCAATTGTTATGTGTATGCATAGACAGTGTGTTTACATGTTCGCGCATTATATCCCAGTGACAACTCGATGGCATGTTCTTACAATGAACCGTGCTGGTCTTCTGTACTGCTTAGCAAAACAGTATCACTAAGTGAAGCAAGTCTTCACCAGCTATTTACACTTGATGTAACCATGGTGATGGCATCATGAGACAGACAGAAACACTAGGGCATTTTTTGAACCCTGTGACTGCATGAAAACACACTGTGCATGTGTGTGGTGTTAGTAATGCAGCTCGCAGGGGACAGAGAGCAGCAGGAGTAAGGAAGGAAAAAGCAGTGTGAGTGTGTAAGAGAGTTGAACTCAATATCATCACTATACACACATGAGCAGGTTAACCTGTTCAATGCATTGAGAGTACTAAACGTCTGGACTGTCTGGCTCACTAACTCTGTGAAACTTCCGACGTTTGTCTTCCGGGATGGGACTGCATCATACAAAGGAAAACACAAACCCACAATCAGACAAAAGGAAGGAACACAAGGACTATAAACTTCCCTAAAAATGGCACAAAACGATAAAACAATTTCAATTTACTCTTGACAAGCCACACAATAACTGTATAAGTCTACAAATACAAGACTATTTTTAAGTTCATCTCAAGCTCTTCATTGCCACAAAAGAAGCATAAACAAAATGTTGGGAGACAACCAAACAGTTTCTTATCAAAACAAACCTGTCATCTACAGAGCCAAAAGTTCTGAAAGTTATAGGATCATTTTTCACATATCACAGCATCAAGTTTAACAGATCCAACTTAGCTTCCGGCTAGAAAGGTGGCTGAGACAACATTCATAATTACAAAGACACTTCAAGAAATAAGTATCCTCACCGTGTTACAGTGATTACTGAATTTTTTCTTTTTCTCCTGCAGAATGAGAAAGAGAAATAAAACACAATACCCAAAACAATTCCAGCCTCGTGAGAAAAAAACAAAATTTCCCAATTTCCCCAGAGAATATTTGGTCAGGTGAGTGGAGAGGCTAAAAGTCAAGTAAGAAATATGATAGGGGACAGTATGATTAAGTTACAAGGATTGAGCTAAATTGAAGGTGAAGCACAAGGAGATGGTGTGACAGAAAAGAGCTCTGGGTGGTAGAGGTAAAGACAGAAAATTTTACAAACAAAACTTGCTTAGAAGCTGCCAAAACTGATTGGGCATGAAAGCAGTCACCTTTGTCCAAACAATAATTTCGTCATGGGCAAGTTTATTCTTCACTGTTTGAACATTCTCACCAAATCACGACAAGCATCACTGCAAGCAAGGCAAAGAAGACAATGGTGCCAATTGGAGCAATGATGGCGACCAATGTCTTCGCATCTGAACCGTCATCAGAGCCTGTGACAAAAGGTAAACACCATCATGTTCTGTGCAATCCTCAGAAGAGACACGTGAAATCTGTTGGCCAGTGACAGCACTAAACGCTGGAGAGTTACAACGCAAGGGCTGAAACCTTCTCCATACCAATAGTATGGTCACTGTTTTGTCAGTGTACTACAGTAGCAATCTCTGAGAGTTGATGAAATACTAAAATAAATAATGAAAAAAGGAGAAGTGAAAAAGCTGGAAGATATTTACAGCATGTTCACAATCAGGTGGTATAACTTTTTTGTGCTTAACTTTACATCCTGTTGAAAGCTTTTGTGCTTAACTCCACCATATGCATTATGCTGACACCTTTGTGCTTAACTCTACATCATGCCGAATTTTTTGTGCTTAACTCTACATCAAGCTGAAATTTTCTGTGCTTAACTCTACATCATGCTGAATTGTTTGTGCTTAACTCTATATCATGCTGAAATTGTGCTTGAATCTACATCATGCTGAATTTTTTGTGCTTAACGTTACATCATGCTGAAATAGACTTGAATTAACAAAAAAAACGCATCACTGCCAGCTAAGTAATTCATGATACAAACACTAGTATCCTGAATGAGACGTTTTGAGCCAGAAGTATCAACAACAGTAAACCACAGTCATTGCCAAGGAGTAACCAACAGTCAGTACAGTTTTAATGACAGTGGTTTCTGAACATTTTGATTGCCCAGTTCTAGTAGTACACATTTCAAAGCCCTGTGTATTCAGGCTTTACTGCTCATGAGTATAAAAAATTCCTCATTAAGATACATATCTTACCAGCAGCTGCCTGTGTGGGGGAGTCTCTATTTCCCTTTTTTGTGGAAATAACTGTCAATGTTCTTTGAGGCATAGTGGTGAAGTCTTTATTTGTTGTGGGATTAGCCGCGGATGTTCTCCGAGGGGTAGAGGTGGACGTCATTGTAGGTGTTGTCTGACTAGGAGTTCCTGTCAAATGAAAAAAAAAAAAAAGATGAAGCTATCCGTTGAGGTGGGTAAGAGATTGTGATGGTATACCTTACCACGGACCAGACAGTGGCACGTGACGCAAACGCGGTTGCAACACGTCATTTATTATCATCGTGCAGCCACATTATAACCTAAGTACTATACACTTGGTGAGAAATCACACGTGCTTCTCACAATTGCGGTAAGGCTGCGGCGCTCGAGCTGGCGGCAAAACAAGATTCCAATGAAAAGATTCAAAAGAACAGGTTTCGTACGTCACGTTAGCCTGTGACGCCTATACATGTAGAGTGTGTTGTCTAATTTACTGACCCCCAACGCCGTTATAATGACAACCACGACACTACACTCAGTACCTCATGATGTGTATGACCAGAGTGTACGTCGTGATATAAATATTATGTTACCTTTTCACACTTGTCCTCACGAACTCGTAGCTCTTCCGGCCTCAACGTCTAAACAACCTTCTGAGATTGTTTCTCGTCTTCCTTGTTAACCTAACAGACTTCTCTGTATCGACACTGTTATGCGACTCGTATAAGTGATGTGCGTGCTACTGTACTCAACCACGATCACAAAGCACGAGTCTCGGTCGGGTGTAATATTGTAGCAAGTTAGCGCAGTGGCTAACTTTGGTAGATCTACCAGCCTCCATGTAAAATCACACAGACAAGAATTACCTGACGAGCAGCATGACCGATTGGCTGGGCCGCTGCAGTCTCCGCTCGTCGAACTGTTACTTGTGTCCCCGCAGATGCAGTTTCGCCGTTGAAGACAGTCAGACCCACAGCCAGTCGTCCACGACCCCCAGCTGCAATTATTCGCTTGAGCCACAGACAGGAGAACAGACGAAACGAGCAACAAAAGGAGACGATTGCCAGCAAAGCCGGTCTGACTGGTCGACGTTCCTGCCATATCACTATCCCAAGTCCAACTCACGTTCCTCTCTCTCTCACGCGCGCGCGCTTTTTTACATCTACCTAAACGCTACCTAAAACAGTTATCAGGCGTCGAGCGTCGAGCAAGGACTTCCCGTCAGGCTTCCGTTGTCAGCAACCTCCGCCAGAAACCGTCAGATTACAGATCGCCTCAAGAGCAGGGAAATTTGCTCTTAATCGATTCGCTTGAAAAGACAGCTAGAACCAGTCAGCTGTACAACCGGCGTGTTGTGCTAACACGTTCAGTGAAATGTCAAGCCTAGAGGTAAGGCCCTTTGCACTGGCGAGTAGCTGCTCGACACCTGCCCTCTGTGCCCTGGGCCACAGCACCAGCGTCACGCAGCTGCAGTTGGCTCTGCTGCTGATCTTACAGTCTGTTCAGCTGTTCAATAGCTCCTGACCTTTTCAAAGTGCTGGTTTTGAGGTGGAGCTAGCGGTAGTGCGTGGGTAGTTGGGAGAAGCATATGACTTCAGATGATCAATGATACGTAATGTAAATGTAGCTTCAAAGACTGAAATCGTGATGCTGTTATTGTGACAACGCTTTAGACGGCGACGTCCAAGTTGATTCACGTGGGGCGATGCCATGAGACCTCCCGACAGGTAAGAACACGTGCCGTGCGACAGCCAGACCACGCAGACTTGCCAGAGCGAACGATATCTGCAATGTAAATCTAGCGAGAACGAGAGCGAAAATCATCATCGTATATTCCTGTCAGGCCCCGACTGCAAAATAAGTCGTGCAACTAGGTCGTGCACGGTCGATTTGGCGCTGCTGAGTGCTGTTGGGCAGCAGACCATGCAGTGAACGCTTGGAGCTGGGGACCGGAGTTCGCGTATCACGATACATGTGTACATGCCGGCTTATATGTCTGTCAGTCTTTCGAATCTGGTTGTACAGTGCCACAAAAAGGGTCAAATGTTCGAAACCAGCTGAGCTCAAGAATCATAAAAGCTAGAACAAAAGGGCAGAACTGACTAGTGAATCAAACGCAAGTATGTGCTGGTTGGCTGCACAGCGCAGCCCAGTAAATCTGTGTCGTTGATGATAGCCATCTGTCCTGTTGTATGCAACAAAGCTTCGTCGGCCAAGCACAATATAGTTGCGAACCACACTACCACTTGTCGTATTCATCGAGATCCGCTCATTAACCCTGCTAGCCATGCCTTCTTGTCATGGGTAGACTTGCTATGTGTTTACAATTGTGTAATGCAACACTGATGATATTGTTTGGGCGTGACACGTGAAGAAGTCACAAGATATCGTTTCACACCTGTTTGTGACCGCGTCACTTCCCCGTCAATTTATACATGTTCTAGTCCTAATTGTAGAATCATCGGGTGACAGGTGGGTGGGTAGGGGGAGGGACAAGGGGAAAAATATTATTATTGGGAAGACAACACCCGCTGGCGTCGAGCGTGAGAGGCCTGCGCTGCACACGATGTAGGCGAAGATTTATCCCGATAGAGTGATGACCACTGAGCGGGATTAAGTGGATACTTCATTAATTCATATATTCCGTAAGATACTCCCCGCCTTTATGAGACAAGACGGCTTTTGAACTGGAATTCTCTCCACGCCAACGGAAAACTACTTGTTTTAATGAAAGCTATCCAGCAAAGAATTTAAATGCTTTTGTAGTGACAGCTTTTCAGAAGTTGAGAGAACTACAAATGTACTGACATCGTCTCTCTCTCTCTCTTTCTGTCTCTCAACTCTCTCTTTCTCTCTCACACACACACACACACACTCTGAGTCTTACTCACTGAGACTATCTATCTATCTACCTACCTATACATGTATATCTATCTATTGTAGTATATCTGAGTCTCTCGCTTTCTCTGTTCAAGTCTTCCTTTCTCTCCATCTATTATCTACTGCATATATACCATGTATACTTTAAATTTTGGTTATCCCAGTAAAGCAGTTTTCACTTTATTATAAATTAATAACAGTGAAATTGTTGTGAACTCTTTCAAATACTGAAAAGCCAGCTGCCTGTGGATGGAAAATGAGTCCAATCGGTCTATGCATATGTAATCTCTCAGCTGGTAGTATTCTTTCGTTTCAAAACTGTAGTAAAGCGATCTACAGACAATCTGTCAGCTGTTCATAAATAGCATTGCTATATTACTGTCGATATAAACTCAGGGAATTGTCATACTCATTAGGCACGTGCATGTGGTCTGTCAAACATCCATGGCTGTAAGTGTAGCTGTTCATCACCAGCTTATCTTCAGAATCAAACACTTTGCAACATCACTACAGTATAGTAAAGTGCAGGTGATCATGTGTCCATTGCAATTGTCAACTTGCTATCAAAGAGAATTTCAGTACTAGAAGTGTTTCTATTTTGAATTTTAGTGGAAAGTGTCATCTCAAAGACATACTACACTGTAGAGTGAAAGGACAAACCCCTGCCATGCTTAGTAAAGTGGTAAAATCGACACTAAACCCAATAAGCTTATTGTCCATGATGCATCAATATATCTGCTGCACTGTATGCTTCTGCCGATAGGTGTGTGATCACATGAAAGTTACGTATACGCATAATGCTCAGCTGATGTACATCTTTGGCATTTGTGCCCTCATCCTTGGATGATGTGGCCTGGCTACAGTGCTCTGTGGCATGGTGGTTGCCATCACTGATCCAAATCCCTGCCCATACACTGGATATTGCGGCCACTGTGCCAGGGTTGCTGGAGTTGCTCACTGTAGTGGTACACTGAACTGACCGGTCCAAGGATGGCCAAGTTCCACTGCTACAGCTTGCAGCATTCGTCTGCTGATGCTTGGTATACTCGGCACATATGTCACCATTTCTCTGGATCCTCGAAAACCAGGTCTTCTGACTGCATCTTGATGAACTGTGCTGCCACTAATCTTTGTTGCGGCTACTTGCTTCTCCAATTGTGGTGAACGCATACATGCAGACCTGGGGCTAGTTGTGGAGGAGGCAAGCACAGCAACGTTATCCTGTGAATAATTCCCTGTACTAACAGCATGTCCAGGTTTGGGAGCAATTACTGGTTCAGGCTTGCTTCCTGGACTCTCCGGTCTGGCAGATCTAGGCAGATATACAGGATCCCTATCATGGAATCCCGGCACGTAAACATCTTGGGGGTATACAGATTGTACTGTGACAGGGAAGCCAAGTGGACTACCGCTCTCCTGTCCTGAGGTAGTGGGAGAAGGAATGGAATTCTGCGGACTAACGGCGCCACACGATGAATTTTCGAAATCACTGTCGTTTAGCTCCTGTGCCAATTTATCAGCATCATCCGACAGTGATAATGTAAGCTGTCGCAAAGCCTTGGAAAGCACATACCCAACGCATCCCTGAACTTCATCGGCCATCTCCTCTTCAGTCACAGCTACAAATTTGGGTAGATCACGATCTGCAGGCTTTTCGTCACATTGAACGTTGAGCAGTGATCCGATGCGTTCGTTTGCTGATAAAATGAGAGCCCTAATATTGTGACTCTCCATGCCTGTGTCACTGTACTGCAAAAGACGACGACAAAAGGCTAAGGCGTTTGGAAGACATTTCCTGTGAGCTGTCAATTCGTCTATCTGTTTGTCAAAGACTTTCCGGCTAGCGTCCTCGATATCCTCAACTTCTTGAAGAAGTTGCTAAGTGTACGTTGTCAATGAGTCCAAAGCGCGTTTCTCGGCCGACTGAATTTGCTCACGCGCATGGCCCGCCGCCGAATTCAGCTTGTCATTGGCTTCTCGCACTCGCTCAATGCTCGCGTTCAGCTTGATAAGGTTGCGTTCTGTTATTTGAACGACACGCTGTTGCAACGTGTTGTTCTGTTCCCGGATCATTTCCTTTACAGACACAATGGGTTTGTGACTAACATGCGCACTAGTATCAACTGCTACACAATGACCGCACACGAACGTGTGACACGGTATACAGAAAAGCGATAACGCCTCACCGTGCTCTGCGCAGAGTGCGGGTGGCCGCCCAATTTGTTCGTCCTTCGACAAGGCGACCATTGCGTGACC
>JAOWAW010109725.1:0-13882 GCA_028565695.1 Nicola tetela
AGTGGGGTCGGGGGAGGGGGGGGGGGGAAGCCCTGGCAATTTTCGATTGTAGAGCTTTTGTGGCTCCAAAGGACTCAGGTCGGTTAAAGGATAGACCTGCAAGGACTGCCAAGCGCGACTGTCATAGTGGTGTAAGCGCCCTTAGACTGGCTGTGTTTGTGGCAACAGATAGGAGTGATCTTGCCACGGCTGCGCATGGGTCGGCAAGCATGCTGCCAGGTCACGCATGTGACCGATGATGCCCACTCGTCCAGTCTTCATAGTAGCACTGGTACAAGCTCGGAATAGAGGCTGGCTTGCGTTACCATGGGTATGAAATGGCCGCTGGGATGACGAAGGTCACTTCTTCTACTCGCACCTAAATGCAGTCTTGGAGTTTATTGTTGCTGTAGTTTTTTTTTGTTTTATTGGGAAGCTCAAGTCCCAGGTGCATCAACAGCCTGTGTAGATAGAGCCTTAAACACATGGCAAAAAGCACCCCAACTGCAGTGCAGCTCTGGATTCCTCCAGTTTGGCTTTACTGACATGAGTTTAGTGTGTGCTCGTCCTCCTTCCCCATAGGGCTACATACCGAAGAGCCAAGCCGGTATAGCAAACTAGGGGGAAGCTAAGGCCTTGCCTCACAGACGGTTTTTCTGTGATGGAAGGGTATTAGTCCAAGATGGCAATGTGTAAACCAGTACGTGATTAATGAAATTTTTCAGAATTACAGCCCTTCAGGACCCTTGGTTTGCCATTAATCACGTTTTTTTTGATGGGAGTAATTCTAGCTGAAAGAGGACTTTGGACATGCTTTTTGTGAATTTAGTAAGTAGTCTGTTTCTATCAATGAAAGCAGTAAGCCTGCCAATTTTTATAGCTGTGCGATGTGTGGAAGTTAGTTAAGGAAAATCCTGTCCTTGCCCTCATTTGGACACTACCTTAGCCGAGCTGAGGAGGCTGTATTTGGTGTTGAAGAGAGTTAATTTAGGCTCACCAAGTATAACTATCTTGGGCTCAAAGGAGTATATCGGCTCAGAGTACTCTAGTGCTCATTCGTTCAATTAATGTACTGTTTATCGAATTGTTCAATAAGAGTGTAACATGTGGAAACAATGACAAAATTTTACCCTGTGGGTAATATTTGCGAAAAATAGCTTGTTGAAAAACTGAAAAAGCTGTGAAAATGATGCGGCGCTATCTTCGGCACTGAGCTGCTGTGCTGCCAGCAGAGGATCTTGAGAATACACACCTGTACTGAAAAACTCACCGATAATGGGCTGCCCTTCAGCAGGGCATTTTTGCAAACGCCTGGACATTGACTCAACTCCATCATTAACTACAAATAACCCATCCGGGAAGAAGCCTAGGTCTGCCAGAACCGCAGAACAAACACCACGGAGAAAAGGATTATAGAACTGTAGTTTGTAGTAGACGTAGACAGCTTCACAATCCGGTTCTGAAGTTTGTCTTTCTACTTGCATGCCGTGACTGTGCAGTGGCAATACAGTGTCATTGAAGGCAGAGACGTCCGGTGCATACGTCACATACCGTTACATGTACATGTACTGGATCTAGTAGATATGTAGCCTACTATTAGGCCAATTCAGTACAAGGCAGCTGTACAAGGTGCGCACGGCCTGGCCCCACACACTACATGTAGTCTAGCCGGGCGCGGCTGAAAAAAAATTGAGGTTGGTTCTGTGGTGGGGGCGCCCTTCCCCGCCCCCCCCCCCCCTCCCCACACACACACACCCTAGTCCCACCTCTGGTCTGCTGCTGTGGGCTAGGTTGCTGGCAGTTAACTGTAGTGGTAGCAAAAACCTCTATTACTTTGTAGAGCTCAACTCTTGAACTAACGTTCGGTAAATATTTTGCACATTTACTGGGCTCAGGCTGTGCAATGTTTCTATATGTTGACCAGCGCTTGTATCTGTTGTGTGTTGTCAGATGCTCAACGTGATACGT
This sequence comes from Nicola tetela, assembly GCA_028565695.1. Classification (NCBI taxonomy): domain Eukaryota; kingdom Metazoa; phylum Porifera; class Calcarea; order Clathrinida; family Clathrinidae; genus Nicola; species Nicola tetela. Next base: position 1,948 of record JAOWAW010109725.1, read on the forward strand.
CCACAACCCTAGCTCCTCAATGTCAAGTCCAACCTCTGACTCGAGACATCCAGATTTACGCCATAGTAGCAGTAGCGGTTATTGCCTACTTCTGGAGCAGCCTTCAAGTTACAGACACATTGATAAGCCTACTGAGTATACCCATGGACATGATGTCTGTCCTGCATGGAATTGCCAGTGAACCTGTCACTCTTTTTGCCAATGTTGCATATGATCTGTGCACGTGTTTGTACGATTTATTGTGTATGGGCAGGGCTTCTCTTTCCTGGTTGTGTGGTCAAATGTTCAGCTGAGTACTTAGCTAACATTAAAATTTTTGTGTAGTTTGTTTTTGGTGTGTCTGTTGCTGCCAACAGCTGTACGTGGACTGATGGAGTGCTCAGAACAAGTTTGTAGACAAAATTTCAATTGTGGTGATTTTCTGACTGGAGAAAGTGTGAGACAGCACAAGAGTTGAGTTAAACCCCAATGTTGCCACATTGAACCTACATACAGTGATTGAAGAAGTTGTGAAAATATTACACCCCTGCCCCGAAGAAAGTGACAAAAATCAAAATAGTCTGGTATTTACATGCTCCAGCTGATAAATAATAAGTATAATTTCCAGACATGATTTTTGGTAAATCCTTAGTAGGATTATAGGCTGATAAGGCAGAAGGCATCTCTCACAATCCCTGGGGATGCGCTCAACATGTAGTTGTTAGATACTCGACTGTGGAGTACAACCTTGGCCGGTGTCATAAATATGCGCTGTAAACGATGGCCATACGTTTCAGGGAGGTAGCTCTTTTCTAGATGTTGTGCTGTAGACATGCATGCCAATCAAAATGTGCAGTGTTATATTAGCAGACCAGTGTCGACAAGGTCCAATTATTTATGCAAACCTCTAGCAGTATATCGATATTCAGCTACTGCAACACCATTAAGTTTATCAACAGCTGTGAGTTTGTTTAGAAAATACAATGAGCCTATTTATGATCTCTATTAGGGATGATACGGATACTGATGCGTAGAGAAGTAGAGTACTTTGCGTTATTTGCAATACTGCCATCAGCATAGTCTAGCGACATGTACGAGCCCTGCGTACGACGCTAGGACTTGAACATCACGTAGCAGTTCGACCTATTCTGATCGTCATTGCGTGATCGATTCCGTGATCGGATGATATCATGCGAATCAGTGTAGATCGTCTTCATCATAAACTTTTCTGAGACTCCAACTCCCAGCGCTAGTTGGAGTATGCTGTGCAATGTGGAAGGGCAGCGCCCGGCGCTATTGCCACAGCGACCTGCTTGCTCTGAGCCGCTCACGAAGCAAGCGAGACCTTTCGTTACTCCGCGAAATTGAGCCTTCCTGGCATTGATATTAATTTTTGGCAGTCTACCTTCACTGGCTCACTCAGAACGTTACTAGCTAATTATACCGCTGTAGATTAGCTGGCTGACCTGTTGGCTTACTCATTCAGGTATGGCCACGGACTCTTCATCAGTCAGCGAACATCCTGCCAAGCGTGCTCGAACGAACTCCTCGACGTCTGCCGACGACGGAGAACTGAGCGCTGAGCAACTCGATCACTATCGCTCCGAAGGCTTTGTCGTTTATCGAGGTCTGCTGAGCAAAGAGGAAGTGAAATCTGTACGCAAGAACATCCTGAAGATCATCGACGACTGGTATGACGAGTACGAAAAGACTGGCTTCGAGGACGAAGACTGGAAGTCGGTGGTCAACCGAGATCCAGCCGTCAAGAGCGGAGAGCTGGTCACTGATGACCGTTACTTGTCGGTGCGTCGTTTGTTTCGTATGGCTCTGCACGACAAGTTCTTCCGAGAGCTGTCCGTGGCACACCCAAGAGTAAGTACAGCAGCCACCTTGAATCGCCATCAGCTGGCTAGAACCCGGTGGCGTTCCTAGATCAGCAGTTGGAGTAGTCCATCCTGCATATAGGGCCAGTGTCAGTGCAGCTTTGCAAAGACGGCAGGGGGTTGTGTTCAGCCATGCGGGTTATCCCACTTACGTAATACAGTGAGCTGCTCGTATATTGATCATACGAATTAAAATGTCCCTCCTTCTATGTCGTCGAATTAAATTATTCTATCCATCAACGCGTGCTGTGCGCGTGGGAGAAAATGAAGATCTGTAGCAGAATGAGAACCGGCTTCAAAGTACAGTGTGGGGTCACTGGGGCAACTGATTAAACTGAGTCCAAGCTGACGGACTGGGAACCAACTAAACTCTTGTGCAGCGCATGATCAGTTATAGCTGGGCTGTCAGCTTACACTTGTTTGAGGTATATTAGCCTACGGTGGTCAGACAGGCTATCTAGGTCTGTGCATGTATTGATGTAAAAGCAATTGAGCTTCAGTGTGGCTTACTACATGGTACAAGAACTGGAATGCAGCAGCATTGCTGACCGTGCCACATACTGGTTGCTTCGTCTTTGTAATATTTTTCATTGCACACGACTAACCGCAATTTTTTAAGCTGATATTTCTTTACATCACTCATCCACTGTTGTGCAGATCGCTTAATAAGAATTTTATAATCATGTGCGTGTGTGTGCGCAAGTGTGTATGTGTGTTTGATTATTTGTGTGCTTGGTGTGTGTTTGACAAACACACTGTTTGTGTATGTGTGTGTTTGTGTGTGCATTTGTGTGTGTGATTGTGTGTTTGTGTGTGCATTTGTGTGTGTGATTGTGTGTTTGTGTGCATAATGCATGTAGTGTGCATGTCATTGATTTGCTTCATCTAGTACCCATGTATGTACATTCCTACTGTGTACTATGTTATGGGGTATAGTATGCATGGCTGAATTTATCTGTCTTGGTATCTGCTGTGCGTATGTGGTGGTGTGCTGCCCTTTTGCAGTTGTATGTCTGGTTTTCAGATTTGGAATTTATTGCATTGGCATGCCTTTGAATGATTATCTCATAAACAGAAGTTGCTTGCGTGCATAAGTGAATTGTAATACATGTAATAATGTATATGGCCACAGCTAGCTGCCACCAGTATTCAGACCCAGTATGTATGTGCATGTACATTTAACTTGTGCCAACTATAACATGTTATAGGCCATTTCCTGTTGTGGAAATGTATAACAATCTTCTCACCATCTTCCAAAACAAACATATTTGTCTCTCGGGCTGTGTGTCTTTGTCCATTTTAAACAGCTTAACAGGATATGTGCACAACTTCTTGGCAATGATGTCAAACTCCTGCAGTCAATGGCTCTGCTGAAACCACCTGGTGAGAATGATAATGACTTATAGCATTTATTAATGACATAACTGTAATAATTAGTTAGGATGACATATAAGAGTTTCCTTGATACAAAGAGGCAACATGTATGTCTGTCTGCCTGTCCATCTGTCTGTTTCTCTGCTTATCAATCTATCTATCTATATATCTATCTAGCTATCTATATACTGTCTATCTCCCTAGAAAGGTCTGCCTGTCTGTCAAGGACATGTCAATCTATTGATCGATTGGTCTATTGACCTACCTATCTACCTTTCTACTGGTTTATCCATCTATTTGTCATGATGTGTCTCTCCGCCTGTGTATATTGGTATATCATTGTCTATGTGTCTGCCTATCTGTTGCCAATCCCTGCTCTCTTTCTCTCCCTCTCTGTCTGTCCGTCTCTCTCTTTTTCTCTCTGTTTCTTTCTCTCACTCTCTCTTTCTCTCCGTCTGTTCAGCTCTATCTTTCTCTCAATCACACACAATTTTTCCCAACTGTGTTTTGATAATCCTTCTTCCACCTGATGCTTCATATTTGCACCACATTTTCCCCTGTTGCTTAGGTACTGCGGAGAAACGCTGGCATCAGGACAATGCGTACTTCCGTCTTGTACCAAACCAAGTCTTGGTAAGCTCTGCCCCTCTCTAAGTCATTGTTCTTTTTGAAAGATAGCCCATTGCTGCTTGCTTCCACGATTGCTTAATTAATGCAGGAAATATTTTTATTTTGATAAGAAACGATGTGCCTTAATTGTGCTTCTTCTCATTTGCACCATGTTGAACCATTGAATTTGGGAAACAGAGTTAGAAAGAGACTACAAGTGCTTGCTTTGACATAGCCTTGCTGACTACGAATCCATCTTCCTGAAACAGCCCATTCAATGAGTTATGCAAACACCCTATGTAAATGGCCTGTTAAATTTTATGTGTGCCAATGTATAATTAAATGTCAATGGTTGTACTTGTTGTGTTTATATAATTACGATTCTTTAATGTTCTCATTGCTCTTCTGTTAGGCGTTCTGGATAGCTATTGACCAAGCTCGGGTAGACAATGGATGGTGAGAAAAGTCATACTCACATTTTGAGGATGAAAATCTATCTGAGCGATCAGTAATAAAAGGGATGAATGATCTGTTTCACTTGTGCGATGAAATAAAATGTCCTGTTAAAAATGGTTATGACTTGTCTTCTGCAATTTGATGGTCTTAGTCAAATGACTTCACATTCCTATAGTACTACTCTGCTTAATTGAGCTTTGTAGAAGGAAGATCAGTGTTCAGCATGCTGTATAATTTGGCATGGCATTGTTTATGCAGATAGAAAGCACGCTTGATTTGGTTTTCTATAAGCACACTGTGCCTGATGGAGGCATCTGTGACATTAGAGTATGATAAATTTTGTTATTTTGAGGCATTCACAGTGCTCATATTTGATTACATTAATGAAGATCATGAAGCCACTTGCTGCCCTCCCTTCTGAATCTTTAACTCCTTCAAGTCGCACCTGAGCAATAAATCACTGATTCATGACATGAAAAGAGGATATGCTTTTTACAAGAAAGTTCTTTTTTCACTCCGGTTAACAGTTTATCAGAGTGAAGTTTCTTCACTTTATGTTACTTGTTTCTTTGCATATTTTTTTACAGTATGCATGTTGTCCCTCAATCTCATCAGTATGGTGTTGATGAGCACTCATCACCATCTGGTCTGCATCAGCTCTACAGTCTCACAAAGACACCTGAACCAAGCGCGGTAAGACTGCAATAATATACTCTCGGAGTCAAGTGATCCTGCGGAGAAAAAGAAATCTTGTGTTTGCTTTCCAGGTGAAGCCGATCCCTCTAGAGCCTGGCGATGCACTGATCTTTCATGGCGAACTTCAGCACTTTACTCCCCCAAACAAGAGCCAAGACACGTGAGTTGAGACAAATTTGTTTGCCTTGCTTGATGTTACTAGAGCATACAGAGGCAGGCTTAAAGATATCACAATTCTTGGACAAATCCACACACTTAGATGGACGTTTATGTTGCCCTTACATGACGTGAAAATCTCATGAGAAATCGGATTTCATGTGGAAATTTGAACAAATTCTCATGAGAAAAAATACTCTTGAGAATTTTTTGTAAGAACCAAGTATTGTATATGCCCAAATATGTCCTGACTGTGCACATGTTTGTACATGTACGTCCAAAACATACAAGTTGCAGTGCTTTCATAGCAACTGATTCAAATTTGAATACTTTCTGTTTTTCAAAAAAATGTTCTTTTGTGCGTTTTTGATCTACAGACGGTATGCAGTGCAGTTCCACTATGCCTCAGGAAAATGTCAGCCGACTGTTTGTCCAAAATCGAGCGATGGTGAGTCAGAAGAGGAAGACGAAAGGAAACCAGTCTTTGACTGTGACCCTTGCATTGAGCCACAGTTTTGGTACTACCGCAAAGCAGAACTGCTTGTTTCCGGCAAAGATTATGGTGATCCATATATTTAAGAAGCGTTCGAGTGTTTCTTGAGTTTCACTTAGAAAATGAATAGATTATATGATTTTTGGAAAATTCCTTTCAGACTTTGCAATCCATCCACTGGTTTCTTGGACAGTGGTTGACAAAACAGCTTACACATAACATCTCCGTATTGATCTGAATTCCTTCAGCAACCATTATGATCATGCTTGTAGTTATATCAATGCTATTAACAAAATTATACATGTCTGTTTTGTTCAGTACCTAATCTTCATCTGGCAATGTGCACTAGTCAATAGAATGTTTCCATGGCAACACAATAATGAAGCAAAATGACCATGAAAGGCTGCTTCAAATTTGAACATGGAAAATGAAAATCTGTCTTCCTGCGTTAAGTGTGATTTGACAAATCATTGGAAATTTACTGCATGTAATGTTCATACAATTGCTCCAGGTCCCCTGTGTGTAGGTTTATTACATGTACTGACATTATGCCTGTGGTTTTTTCAGTAAGGCTGGTGAGATTACATTGATAAATCCATGCTTTTATGAGATCATAAGCTGACAGTTAACAAATAGACAGATGTTGATGTTTTACAACTATCCTCATTTGTTGTGTGTAAGGGCATGGTATCTCTTGTGTGGAAGTCCTTGATAGTTATTCGATCACTTTCTGGTCTGTATATAAATAAAGAGTGCAGCGCAAATAAGAAGAGCAGTTGAGATAGTCACCGGAACGTAGATGTTACTGTCACGACGTTTGCCGCCTTCAGTGAGTTCATTGTTCCAAGTTAAAAAGATGTCCATTATCAACTGAGCGATACCGAGAAATCCTAGCAATATGGTGAGGAAATCAAGCCTGGAGAAATCACAGAGAACATTAAGAAAAATTGAATTCAATATTTCAATAGAAGTAGACAAATCTACTGCAAGCAAAAAAAAGTTCAGATATTCTTTTAAAGTACACTACGCTGCTAAATTTCCTAACATCTGTTGAAAAGCTCTCAGTCAGGTTTACCAACAAGAAAAGACATTTGGTCCCTGTTTTAGCTTTTCTGAAGGTGGCTCAACCCAGTTGTGATGCCACTACAGCAGAAACAACAGGGCACCTAAGTGGCGTCACTGCTGGGTTGAGCCATCTTAAGGTTATAATTACACTGGTTCTTAGCCTCCATATTTATCAGAATCCTGCGTGTTTTGCCTTTGAATTCTTAATGTATGCACGATGGCTTTTTATAGAAAAAGAGTTTTTTTTAAAGAAAAGAAAGTAGATGTGAAGAGAGGGACATGCCTTTTCTGATGTTCTTTGTCGATGATGTCCTGGTTGTAGCTGTGAAGGTCTTTTGTTGTCTCCAGCAGTTGTGCTGTCTCATCAAACAGGCCAATCACCTGTGCCCACTGCTGGAACTAAACATGCCAAACCATGACAAGCCAATTGACATGTCCACCGCACTATGCTAAATCTGAACTACAGGCTACCAAATAATATTAAAACATGAAATGCTTTCTGAAATCCTCCCCAAATTTATCCCATGCAGTGAACATGTGCTGTGAGTCAAGTAGTCATGGCAACATACACATAAGAGGATGTGAACATTTTGCAACTTCAAACGGTTGTGGCACTTTTAAAACTGATGTCAGAGAGACAGTCACTGCTTTAGAAGACTGCGCTACAATCCTTCTGTAGCCTTGTCAGGTAGGGAGCAGCTGAAGTACACCAATAATGATTATGATGATTAATTCCCCATTCAACAGCAGTGCTCAGATGATTAGTCATTGCAGAGCATGACAGTTACCTGTTGCTTGCCAGCGGTTGTAGTGCTCAGTGGGCTGTAGGAAAACTTACTGCGAAACTTCAGCAAGTCACCATGAACTACATGCAGCTTTTCCACACTCTTTGCATTGTGTTTCTCAGACAAGATGAGCAAATCCAGTTTCTACGTGACAGAAGAAAGGATGATTACCAAATAAAGGAGAAATCCAGAGCTACTGACAGCACAACAAGTATGAAACAGACACACTTGGACTGTAAAAAATAGAGATAGAGAGCAAGAAATAGTGTGAGAAATAAAGAGAGGCAGATAGATTGAGAGAGAAGGAGACAGAGAGAAAAAGAGAGGTTCTAACCTGGTCCAAGTTCCGCAAGTACATCCTCTGAAAAATGACGACCTCAGCCAACGACAACGTTGTGAGTGGACGGCTGAATGGAAAGATTGAAACAAGCAGAGTGGCTATTAACAGAAGAATGACATGCTGCCTTCTCAACACATCCTTTGGATGATCATAAACGTTTATGTTGCACAGCTATTGTGCAACATTGTTTGCTTCCATATCTTGCTTTTTGAATAATTTTATGCAAAATTTTGAGCTCCTGTAGAGGTTGTATCTATATAGCAAGAAATCCTAGCATTGTGAGGAAACAAATGCTCTAGTCTTTAAAACTATTAATTATGTCTCTATTTTTGAGGGAGGGAAAGTTACTGACCTTGAACCGAGAATCTTTACTCCTAGCTTCCTACAATAAAAGAGACACAAGAACCAATCAGTTATTGTTCATTTTCAATCATTATGCAAACTCTTTTTTGGTTGTTAAACTTACTTTTGTTTCACAAATCTGAGACACAGCAATACATCTAGTTCAGGTGCCCTAGCGTGGATATTGACAGAACCATATTGTCATTTATTTCACTTCCAGCCCATGGCTCTGTTCACCTGTCTTGAGGATTAAGAAGTCCACTGAGTGCCTCTGACTTTTCAGTGAAGAACAATGAACAGCCACCTTCTCCATGGAAGCACGACCACAACCCTATAGTAGTGGAGCAGGCATCTTTGTAAAGCTTATAACAGGAGATTGCATAGGATAAAATTTAAAATAGCATCATGATCATAGCATGGATAAAGCCCTGAGACCCAAGCTGCAGTAATGTTGTCAATCTTCAGACATGGAGACCGTCCCGGTAGAAACACAGCATGATCATGAAGTCAAAACACTTAAGTGCCAATACCAATTGCAGTTTTAACACACAGCATTGAAATAGGCTGAGCTGAATGTGTGCTTGTAGCATTCATGGCAAGAAACCCTGACTGGACTGAACACCATCTTTACATGCTCATAGTCTCCATCCATGTCTTTTCATGATCAATGGACTATCTTGTATATGGTCACGATACCTCCGTTCATAGTAGCATGGCGTTTGTACACATTCTCCTCCACAAACTTCTCGAGATATGACTCTCCAGTGCTACAGTCCACTGACCACTCCATGTTGGCCACAGCATAGGCAACGTGACGGACTGTTTCCAAGCACGTCAAACCGCTTATTCCCGCCATCGTCACCGTAAACATACGGTCAATGCTTTCATCAGGAATCCATTTCTGGAAAAGAACAAAAAATTGAAAAGACAGATGATAGAAACAGCGTAACAAAACGCATGTGGAGATGTCTACAGTGTTGCCATGGCTACCAATTTTACTTGTAGCTACTAATGGTTGCCTGCCAATTTTTCACTTCTCATACTGAGGATTACAGACCTGAGGAAACTCTTCTAGCTGGAGGGATCATTACCAATCATTTCAGGATTTTCTCATGTTACATCGGCTGGGAGGGCACAGGAACTTTTGCTGATAATTGACCTGCAACATGAACCAGTTTGTCCAATTTAGGCCACCTGTATGCCACGTTTGTGAAGTTGTGTCTACCAATTTTCTACAGATATTATTGGAATAAACTACGATTGCCTGCTGAATAAAATTGACCATTCCTATACCCATACTGATCATTAGGTTTTTCAAAAATGGCAACGCTGTCTTCAGCCTGGCAAAAACTTCCCAAACTTTGTAGTAGAGGCTGAGTTCAACGAAAGTGACTTTTAAAGTACATAGTTTTTACTGGGTTTTACACACACGAACATTTCTGTGCTTACGTCAGAGCCCAGGGTTTTGCCGAGAATATGACTGATGAAGAGCATTGGAACAAGTGGTTTATCAAAATCTGCAAAGGACAGACGGCTGGAAAAGAAAAATGATAGCCAGAAAAGAGAACTAAGGTGTTGATGGAAATGCCTGCACAGAAAAATGTAATTGAATTAGCATAGCATTGCTATTAACATGGTTTCAGATATCTATAATGTATGTATACGCCAGATTTCAGATAATTGCCCTTTTCTGCATCAGACGTGATGTGATTACCATTGCTGTTGCCATGACAGTTTTTTTTCAATCTACTGTTCATCATTCTTATAGCTGTGCATGCGCAGTGAATACAGAATTTCATTGTGGTTTGTCTGTTCTGCTGACTGCATGTCTTGTCTTTCTTTCTGTTGTGTAGAACTCTTTAGACAAGCTTTACCTCTCAGCCCTACCGGAACCATTGTATGTGTCTTGTCGATCAGGATTAACATTTAACTCTCCACTTGTATTTGCTGTTCCCTGTGGCAAATTTTTCAGGTCAATTATCACTGTGGTGAAGGGAGTCAGGGTTTCATTATATCGACATTGAGTTTTTTCTTGTGTTCAGGTTTTTCTCCAGCACCACTCTTGGCTACAGGCAAGAGTGTAAGTAATAATTTGATACTTTTAATAATTTGTTTCACTTTAGCTGTAGTGTGATGGCTCGGCCTCATCAGCCCTGATCTCTCTGTGTTTGGCATTGTGTGCTGTTCTTTCAATTGTACAGTCAAGATAACCAAGCAGTACAACTAAGGAATGTGTATAGTGTCTTGAATGGGGATGTGGTATGATGCAACAGAAAAAATCTTTGTGTATTTGCCCTGTTGGCTTAAAGAGCAATGCTGAAAAAATCAAGTCATTTATGATCGTTGTCTCAAACAATAATGCTTTTTGCATGCATGGACTATGAGGTATACTGATAGGCGTTGCTCTAGCACATGAACAGTTTGGCTGTTTCTAAATCATTACAAAAAAGGCAAACCGCCCAAAATCTTGTGAAATATCTGGTTGCCTTACCCTGCCTGCTTTGGACTTCCCAGCCGCATGACACTGTTCTGCATATCAAGAAGAGCAACAAGAAGAACCACATGGTGGCATTAATGCCATCTTTGCTCACGACAGACATTGCAATGAGTAAGATGTGAAACATTCAGCAGTTTCAAATATCTGCTGCAATGTGACTCTCTTTAAAATGTTAATGATCCATGGAAGAGGAAGCTGATGAACAGATGTTAGAAATGAGGCAACAGTTTATTATTTATGACTCACTTTGGGAAGAAAAAGGCCTAGGCACAGTGCCACATGCGAACTTCAAACTGAAGTGCTTCTGTACGAATTCCAAATGTGCAAAGAACACTGTTCCATGCTATCTCACCTGTAAGTCAAGCAGGTCTTGAACTCCAATTGGTTGACTGCAAGACATGAAACAGAACAAGAGATGATCAGCAGCTAACCGAGAGGTAGAATTGACAATACTAGCAAACTGACATGGTTTCAGAGTGTATCTGCTGTTTTTGTGGACTAACACCTCTACGTATACCTCTGCTAACATTGAGTTTGGCAATATTTTGCAGAAACTTCAGAATACAACCATTCTTGTTCATGTTTCCAGAGTATCTGGCAAACAAATGGATATATCAGTTATGCATGCAAGTAGTGGCTGTTTTTTTTCCCATAAAGATGCTACTACTTAAGGGACAGTTTTCTTCCATTATAGAAAGACATGAGTGCAATGAAATCCAATCAGTGGACTATAAGTCTATATGCAAATGAGAACTTCTGCTGGTCAGTGCAACTGTGACTACAGTAAGGCCTTCTTATTAACATAAAAGACATCAGAGGATTATTCTGCTCTTCAAATCTATATGCCATGACTAGAACTATAGTGGAAGCCTGCCGCTCACAATCAATTGAACTTAACATTGCATTGGACCCACCATGCTGTTACAGAGAAGCGCAAGATCCCAACTTTGAAGGAGAAGAGACGAATAAAGACCTACAGGAAAGCAACAGCAACTAAAATAAAAAAAAGCAATGAAGCACACACTCATTATATCCATGATGATTACCTATTGGACTTTCTTTGCTACATCTACATTCTATGGTGTCATAGTTTGGTGTATGTAATAAAGCATAGTGGGGGCCTAGGCCTGAGCTGTTATGTCAACTTTGTGAAATAAGCAAAGAAGAGCTGGAAGAGGAAGAACTCATAATAATAATAATAATAATAATAATAATAATAATAATAATAATAATAATAATAATAATAATAATAATAATAAG
>JAOWAW010109736.1:0-13879 GCA_028565695.1 Nicola tetela
CCACACACACACACACACACCAAAAACACTTACCAGAAACTCTAGCTTGATTTCCATGTACTTCTTCACAGTTAGACGTGTGTCAGGTAAGGCCTGAAACAAACCCAAACAAATCGACTGGATGATCAAGTTGAACACACTAAACCAAACTGCTTGGCTCTGAGGCTGGTTGCTATATTTCAGCACCCTTTCCTTCCCACAGTAAGTTCCAAATCAAAAGGACTGATTTGTGCTATAGGAACTTTGCTGTTTGAGTCTCTCCCTTTCTCTTTCTCTCCCTCTCTCTCTCTCTCTCTCTCTCTCTCTTTCTCTCTCCTTGCCTCTTTCTTTCTATTTTTCGATTGTATCATCCAGCAGTATGACTGAAGAAATAAAATGGCCCTACTTCAAAGGCACTATGGTTCTTTGACCATGTTCACTGTTTAAAGGAATGTACAGTGATCAATGCAAACTGGTAATAAACAGATTGATGGGATATCTTCTCTTCATCACTCTAACAAGAACACTAACATATACTTCAGACAGGAAATATACCTTGCATTGGTACTGACCGAAAGAACCAATGACAACTGTTTTTCAATTATCATTTCTGCTGCATCATGATAGCTGTAGTTGTAACTACTAGGCTGTGCTGAAAGTGCTCTGTATATACATGTGTTCCTAGTCCCTCATACAAAGAGACTTTCAAGACCAACAACACATACAAGTGTGCATGCAGTTTATGATAGATTTGACAGAGATGCCTGTTCCATGAAGTATGTGTATTCCTATTTGTAGAACAAGCAACACCAAGCATTGCTTACTCATAAGCTTGTGAAACTGACCTTGGTGAGGTACATCCTCATATCACCAATGATCTGTAAGTAAGAAAAGACAAAAAGACAAGCATCATACAAGGCAAAGATATTGGGGGGCAGGGGGTAGTAGCAAAACTTACTGGCATGGCCTCACGAATGAACTCCAGTCCGCATTTGCTGAGTTGCCTAAAGAACAAGAGATGTAAAGAAAAAGGGATGAGGAAGGAGTAAATGAGAATACAGGGAACACACAGAGATGAAGAGAGAAAGTAGATACGAAGGATAAAGAAGAGAAAGGGAGAGGGGAAGAGAAGAGAAACAATAGAGTAACAGTAGAGAGAGAAAAAAGAGAGTAAAGAGAGAGACAGAGAGAGAGAGAGAGAGAGAGAGAGAGAGAGAGAGAAATAGAGACACAGAAGAAAAAGAGAAGATAGGGAGGAAGGATGGAGAGAGTAAAGAGAGAATGAGAAGAGAGGAGAAACAACAGAGAGGGAAGAAAAACAGAGGTGACAGAGAGGAGAGAGTTATCATCTCTCTTCTCTCTCAGAGAGGAAGGGGACAAAGGATAAAGACAATGCTTGGAGCACTAGACGTTTTACACAAGAGTACTGCAAAGACAAGAATTAAGCTACCATTGTGTCAGACATTGCATGGTCTTCATCAAAAGTGGCATCACGTGCAAGAGTTTACTTGTCACTACAGTTCTCCTGTACTAAAGTCAAAGAAAACATTTCATCAGAACCAACAGTATCCTCTTATGCCGCTTGATCAACAACATGGTATTAAGTACAATTACAGCAAACAGTTTTTCTGCTTTAGCAAACAGCAAAATAACTTATTCTCATCAGCTCACCGGTGTGATTCACTGGTCAGAGTAAATGCACGACTTATCTCCAGATTTGGCTCATGGGCAGCAAATCCACTGAATACATCACTGATTTCTAAGAAAGCCAGGCAGGCAAAGAAATGGTAGACACAGAGGAGGTGGAAGTGCAGGCAAGCATGAGAGACCAAGCAGTAATCTTCAAAGCAAATGTAAAGCGAGCAAAAAATACAGAACAAGTTGCAATGTAATGCAATGACAAAAAAATCCACACCACAACATGAGAAGCAAAGTGAGCCGAAAACCTGAAGATTATTCACACTGACAAGAGATGTTCTCACAACAAGTCTGTACATACAGTACACTGATGAAGGAGTGTGCTAATGAGTGAGCAGGAGAAATAGAAAGAAAGAAAGAGAGAGAGAGAGAGAGAGACAGAGAGATGGAGAGATACAGAAAGCTTAAGACAGCAGCAGAGAGAGGAAGAGAAAAACAAGGCCAAAAGCACATACAAAATGTGTAAACCACTCATACAACACATCTCTATCAAAGAAGTTACCTCGGTGTACAGTTGCTTGTTCTTTATAAGCAAGAAGAACTTTCTGCACTCGCTGAGCAAGAGCTGTGAAGGCAGGCAAACAAAGCAGCTGATATGTGTGTAAACAACTGTATGGCTCACACTAACAAAGACTGAAGCAAACACAGACACAAAAACAACACAAAAAACACGCCCAAAACACAAAAGATACAACAATACTACAGTGTGACACAAGTGCTTTGGTGATGTGAAGACAAGTTATAATTGACACGGAAATAGATTCAGCCTACCTGAGTAATCATTGGTACTCTTCTCAAGATCATTGAGCTTTTTCATGAGTTCGTCTGCAAAAAGAATAAACCGTGCAAAACTCAATCCTCAGCTCTCTGATGCCATCTGGTGATGACATGCATGCAGGGGAATTACTGACCTATGGTAGCTCTCACCTCTTGTTATGTACTGGCTGATTGACTGCTCATATATTAGCTCCCATGCAGAACTTTTTATGTTCCTCATTCTAACTGACAGCTGCTTGAATAAAGACTAAACATGCAGAAACTTCAGCCTTTTCTGATTAAGGAACAAGCAGAGCAGGAAGGAGGGGGAGAAATATGGACAAACGAAGACAACAAGACAGCAACTATTGGTCCTTTTTTGTTGTATTAACCATGCACAGCTACTCACCAAAAAAGCCCTGAAAGCCTTGATGCTAGCCACTGGGCCAATCTACTGGTTTACTAGACTGTCACACAGTCAAATTTGTATTGTGTGGATGCACTTGGCAAACAAATCTCACCAACAAACTAACAAGACAAATCACCTATGACTCTAAGGGCTACGAAGTACCCCTCCTTACAAACGTACCTCCAACAAGAACTGCCCGGCTTAGACCAAGGAAATCAGCAGTGTCCTTTGACACATGCTCAACAAGATGCTGCTTAAGGCTCTTGAAAACTAGATGACAAAACAAAGAAAGAAAATTATCCTTCCATAACTGATAGCTGGAAAAAAAAAATCAGTAGCAAGAAACATGGAGGAAAAAAACTGACAATCTGTTGGGCACTCCTCTTGCTCTCCCCCCTCCAAAAAAAATCATAAAATGAAAATAAGAAACAGGAATGTGTATGTTTGATCTTGCCAGGTGCCAGTGGTTTGGGACACTTTAGCACCACGCAAAGTACCCTTGATACCTTAGAACTGGAAATTTTTGGTTGTTAATTTCATTAGGCCACCAGAATTAACTTGTGGCCTTACAAAATTAATTTTAAACAATCCCAAACAAAATTTTTTCACCCATCAGTGCTGTAGTAGACGTATGCCTATATTTTCAACTTCAAAACTTGAATAACGAAAATTAGTTCAAAGAAAAATATCATTTTTAAGAATTATCAAAAAAAGTGCTAACAAAAATTTCCAGTTAAGTACAAAGGAGCACATCCAAGACTCTGTGCCTGTTGAGCAAACAGCTCAATGTTCTGGGAAATGTACAAACATGTGGCAACCAATAGATTGATAAGACCTGAAATTTTATGAAAAACAATAAGTGCCATTAATGATCAGACAAGAAAGTGTGCAGACATCAGAAGCATATTAACAAATTAAGACGAACTTGTTTTGGCTTCAGAAAACACAAACAGGGAGATATATATACTTACAAACATCAACAGTGTATCCCGATGAAAAATCTGTCTCAAGCTTTGCTATTTTCAGGCGAATAGGGCTCTGGAGAAAGAAGGCATAGCAGCAGAGAGAAAGTAGAGAGGGAGAGAGAGAGAGAGGAAGGATTCAACATAAATAGTTGGAGTGAAGGAAAGGCAGGACACAAGACAGGGCCAGAGAGCAGACGAGAAACCAGAGAGGAAAAGCAAATTGTTGCATTCTTCGTCAACAGCATTTTACAGCTAACATTTTACAGCACATTCAAATGCCAAAGATATGCATTCATGAATGTGATTCTGAATTTTCACACACCCAAACCTATGCATACACATGCATGGATTCAGAAGTGAATAGTGGAGATACACGCACACAGAAATACACAGAAAAACTGGTTGTTAAACAGACTGTGCTCAAGGCCAAGAAAAACTCTTTGCAATTGCAACGACACAACCTGCCCTGGCTAAGCTAGAGAGAGGTCAAAGCAATCATGAATTGTAGCAATTCTTACTGAGCAGTTGGCATGACTACCAAGCAGTTGGCATGACTGACAAGTGGCAAATGCAAAGTGAAGGATGTTGTTAAGAAGGCAGATCTTGTGATGAAGTGATGTGAAACTGTGACCAGACATAACAGAAATGATAAAGCTAATAAACCTCACAGAAAAGTAAAAAAGGACATCAGACATGACATCTCATGGTGGTAGGGCAAGCTGTTGCATGGTGCAGCTCTAAGATGTTGTAACTAGTGCTGGCCTGATATATTGGTATATTAATATTAGATATATTATCGATATTTCAACGGCAACCGATTGATGATACCACAATTTTGATATTGTGATACTTTTTGGTGAGGCAGAGATCAGCCCTGAAGCAGTGCCGCTTAGATGGTGGCAAGTGAGAGAGGAGCAGTACCGTGTGATTGCTAAAATTGCGAAGAGGCTGTTCGCCACTCAAGCGTCATCTGCGACCTTAGCACAGCCCTTCTCTAACAGACACCATGAAGAGAGCATCTATGAAGCCATTGATGGTAGACACATAGTCTTTCTTACATGTTAACCTTGTAGCACTCTCTGAGTTGCAGAGTGAGGTTTTATAGATGCTTTGTTGTGGATCCAGCATGATTACAAGTTTTTATTACAGCATGCAACAGGTTGTAAATTGAAAATTTGAATACATGCACAGGGTGCTTTTGCTGCAGTGTACCATGTGCCAGATGAGTGCATGCCAAGTTGCCATTGGCAATCAAATCTTAACAGCAATTGATACATTATTGGCTGAAGGAACCAGTAATCGATATACGGAAATTGAACCACTAACCAGCACTACAGAACATCATTGGTAATGTTATCTATGCCATGTGTAGCTTCAGCTTGAATATCCTTACCAATTATCTAGCAGAATCAGATTAACAGCAAGATACCGATAGGACAGCCACCCGCAAGCAGAAGGCAACAGTACCAACCATGTGTTGTCAGAGTATTTGACATATTGCCAACATCTGTAAAACTGCTCGGAGGGTAACATTTTTTTTTCTATTTTGTGCGCTTCCCTTAATTAGTAGTAAATGTTCCCAGAAACAGAACAATGACACTAACCGGAGAGTTTCTGACAACCTGAGCGATCTGCGTTTTCTCCATGCGGCTGGCATCGCGCCCATTAATCTCCAACAACTGGTCACCAGGTTCAATACGCCTGTCTCTACTTGCTGGAGTTTTATTCAGTATCTGCGTAATGTAGACAGTGGGACAGTACGGCGGCCCTCCGCTAATCGTTATGCCAAGCTTGTTTTGTGCGCTTTTCTGAATCTCCGAAAGGAATGTTTCCCCCATAGTGACAATCAAACGATGCACCGGGTCTGGCTTCTGAACTTAGTCAGCTGCAAGTGATGAAGAAATTACTCCACTGAAATGCTGCGGTCAAGGAAATATCTTAGCCTCAAATTTAACGGACGAGTCAGGAACCCATTCTCTCCCTATGCAGCATCAATTTTGGCCAGAACAGACTCGTAAATCAATCTGCACTGTCGTGCGCATGCCCTACCCACCAAAATTACAGTACGTGCAGTGATATCTCACCATCAAGTAGTAATGTCATTCAGCAACTAGGAAGTACCTGATGTAGAAGGGTAATGCTTCAAGAAAGGTCGTAAAAATCGGAACCAGTAGAATAAGCCTCATAGAGCAAGCAAAATCAATACTAACCTCTACTTTACTTTGCTGCTGGATGTATTTCACTCGCGCCATTTTTATTGTTGCTAGGTACTGTTATGGCAACCAAAATGTGCGAAGCTAGCTACGTATATGTTACTGCGTTGCTATCGATATCTACCGGTACCAGCGTCCGAAGCCGCACGAAGTTCGAACCTGAATGCACTAATAGATGTCTTGTCCATCTAGCGCACAGCTTCGTTTGATCATAACTATGCACGGTCTGCTACAATCCTGCTTTTTTTCACGCGAACACAACGGTTTGCGCCAGGCATGATCACCTCTCCAGCCGAAACACAAAGAAGCTTGAGAACGGCGCGCTTTGTTGAAAATTTTAAACTTCGCTAGTTTGCGCTATCCTACTTGACTAACTGGCTGAAGGCACATCTACATCCGATCGCGAGTTGCACTTTCTGTAGATCATCGAGTCGTCAGGCCTCTGCCTTTTGCATGGCGTTGAGGACGGATAACACTGGCAAGGAGGATTTCGGAAAGAATGCTTCCACTGGCGATCAGCCGGTACGCAGTGACATCAATTCAGCCTCGCCTGCTGGCGATTCGACTATAAATGAAAGGGCTTCTTCAGAAGTCCAAGCTATGAATCCAGCTGTTCAACCGACAGCTCAAGAAGGTGGGCAAAGGGGCACCGAGGAACCCCCTTACAGTTTGGAGGCAAAACAAACAGACGCAGAGAGTGAAGAAGCAGAGATTGATGTTGTTAGGCAGAAAAAAGGGGCTGGGCGAAAGAAGAAATCGAACCCACCCTTGCAGGGGACTAACGTAGGTGCATTAGCGAGGGAAACCGCTACGTCGATACGCCCATCTATCACCGACCACCTTCTTCCGGATTCATGGTTTGAGCAAAGGCGGAAGGAAGAAGATTGGCGAGCGAAATGGGGTCCTGGAGTATATGACCGACCTCCGGGTAGCTTCGTTGAGTATGCAGGGCCACGGAATTTTTTTGAAGACCCGAGAACGCTTGATGCTAAACGAGCCACTGCAGAGCAAATCGATGGAGAGATTGTGCCAACCAAGAACCCCTTCAAGGTGCCACCATTGATCCCTGAGCATTTTGAGGAGTGGGATAAAAAACCAGGTGAGTTCGTTGAGCTGCTTATTATGTGGTTGTGTCGCCAAAAAAAAAATAGCAAGTCCCTCTTTCTCAACTTAATCATCATGTGTATCAAATTTGTCTTCTTAAGTAATCATTTTCTCACTGTTCAGTGCCAGCTTGAATGGTCTTTCTGAAATTTTCTTCTTCTTCTCTTGTTCTTAAGGAGGCTCAACACAGTTTTTTCTAGATGTATAAACTGTCCTACGTCTTTGTACAGACACCTTCAAAAGGCTTTTAATTGTAAATTTTAAAAGAAATAACAGGGGGCTACGGACTTCGTTTTCAAGGTGTAGCTGTTCAGAGTTTGCCACTATTCTACAGAAAACTAGATCTACCAACCCACAAGTGAGAATGCATGACATTTTGGATATAAGCTTGGGCAGCATTCAGATGCGCAGTGAAGATGCGCAGTTGAAACTGTGTTGAGCCTCGTTAATATAGTGGTGCTGGTGATTACAGTAAAAACTTAAGGCAATTTAAGTGAAAATATTTTTGTGTCTTGACCATTATTGAAATTGCACTTTTTAATTTTGCTAATAAGTTGAAAAAGGGCTTGTGCAATACCACAGCATCCTGTAGTGCCAGAGGCAAACATAGCATGGTTAGATGAAGCTTCCTTGATTATCTTATTGAATATTCTGTAGGTTTAGTAATCGAACCGTTGAATATATCCTATGCAAAGGAATAGTACCGGTAGTACTGGGTTGTATAATATCATGCTGATGTGCACAGGAGCATATAAAAAGTACATTAAGTGTTTATGTACATGTATATGAATGAGCATGCCATGGTTATTAGCTAGGGCACAATCACTAATGACTCACTCAAATAGAGCTATCATTTGCAGTGCATTGACCCTAGCTAGCCACCATACAGTCAAAAAGTAACAAATGTTTCATAATTAACACATTAGACAATGCAACATAGATTGCTCTGGTCCACCAAGGGCCTGATTGAATTGAAGTAATGAATGTCGTTCTGGCTTCCACATCTGCTCAGCTGCTGACCTAGTTAGGCTCAGTATCTTAATTTTGATCATCTACTGGAGAAGGCTCAATACAATTACAGTGGCTTTTGACAAGCTATGCTCTCTGTAAGCTAGGTACAGCTCAATATATACATTAGGAATGGCATGGTCTGCCAGTCTATACGTGCACTGTGTTGTATAGCTCTGTTTAATTATATGATATCCAATAATTTCATCAAAATATTTGGGTCAAAGGCTTAACGGATGATCAATTAAGTATTCAATATATTCGCTTAATTCATTCTTATAGTAGGCACAGTAAAGGGCTGGAGGAATGTACTTGAATTAGCACTTCACACTAGTGTTGAAACAGATGTTTGACATAATTAAATGGAAAGTTTCGCTTCAATCAACACAAAGGCACAGATGTTCTCAAACATTTCTCAGTCTTACACAAGTTCTTGTTACTAAAATTGATATTTGTATATACAATGATGCAACAGCAAGAAATAGTACAGGTGGAATCCCTTTAATTTGAATTCAAACATCCAGCTGAATTCCAACTTTTTCCATGTATGGCTCTCCTGGCGATCTTTGGCAGTCAAATTTCGATTGCTAATTCGAACTTTATGAAGCAGGCAATTTGGATAATCCAAACTTCTCTACATTTTTTTGGCCTATACTCTATGATGCTGACAGCACTATTTTGCAGGCTATGTGACCGGTAGACCACCGTGCAAAATTTTCTCTTTGGCTACTTTGGTGCACCTTTAATTTTCGCTTTGGACATGGCATCATAGTACGTCTCATGATCAAGAATGTACGAAGAGAAGTTCAAGGCACTGCACTGGTCATGTGATTATGTGGTGATATTTCTCTTGCCAGTCCATGTTGATGCAAGTATACATTATGCAGTGTTATTCCCTGTTTCATTGCAAGCAATTTGAGGTGCATATCAACATATGCGGATCTGGGTTGGCCAATTAAGTTATGTGAATTAGAACATCTGGATAATTAGAACTTTTGGTTTGGTGACTAGGGGTTCAACTTAGAGGGATTCCACCTGTAAATATAATTAAGCTTAAAGGACTTCTCACTCTGACACAATACAGCTCAAGACTGAGAGCCACATATCTCGAGAATTTATTATTTCACATAATGTTTTGATCAGCCTTAGCACTCAAGCTTTCATCCTGATGAAGGCTTCAGTGTCAAGACTGAGACATCATGCATGTTAAATGTTGCTGGAGTTGTGTGATTGTTAGTCTTGAGAGTGTAAAATGATCCCTTCCAAATAATACTGGACACAAGTGGGAAATTGCTAAACAATATTATCACAGAAATGGCTAGTAAACATGTAGGTGAAAAAAATGGATGAAAATCAAAATTCACTAGGTACCTGAAGAGTGACGCTGACTAGTTCAAATGTACGATGTGGATGCACTGGTGCATGGTACACCACAAGGCTGCTGGACAGCACATATCTACAACCTCAGGGTCAGGCACAAGGCACTCCTTCCAGTCTATTGGCCCATGAGCGCAATATTATCTTTATAAAATTTTGAATGGTGAAATTGGTCCATGCATTTGAGTGTGAGACTGCGCAAGCATTCGTTTCATCACTATGTGTATGTCATAGTAGGATCAGTTGGGACTCTGAATGATTGCAGTGACAGATGGACTGTGTTATACCTGCAAACCACACTCCAATTGAAGGAGAAAAACTTCTTGTCTGGGTGAACCGTGATGCATGCATTATTCTTCTTTGGTAATCGGCTATGCTCTTTCTTTTTGCAGGTTTAAAGACTACTGACAAAGTTCTCCATGAAGACATACTTCCTGCTGTGATGTCAGGCCTGGAAAGTTTGGCAAAGTTTTTGAACAATAGTGAGGTGAGAAGTGCTTAAGTTCAACCTATTAAGGAGATCCAGCACTGTAATAATGCATGCCACATTTTTAAAGGAAAGGCTAGGAATTTTAGTAGAAAAGAAAAGAAGAAAGTTAAGTGAAAAATTAAACATGTTGGAAGCTACCCTTTCGAAAGTAGGCTCTTATCAGAGTCTTCTCCCTGGAGTTAAGTTTTTCTTTATTGCTTTTCTACTTAGCGTCGAAAGTGGGTCAATCCGGTCGACCTCCTGGCAATGACACTTTACAAGTAAGAAACAGTGTGTGCTGTTAACTTTTTCCTAATTGGTAGAGCTTCAATAAAGTCTGTGCATAAGTGTATATGTGTATGTATATATGTGACAATATGCATGTTTGTGTTTGTGTGTTTGGTCACACTGTATACTTGTTCATGTGTGTATGTGTAAATAACAATTATATCAGATTTAGTTGTCTTCATGTTAGGAAGTGCAAAGGGCAAGAGGAGCATATGGTGACTTGGGCCAATGCTTTCAGCAGAAGAATCCATCAACAAATACAACACACACCACAAGTGCATGCTTCACCACCCAGTATTAGTCTGTTGGAGTAAAGTGGACCTGGACATAAGTAAAGGTAACCACATTAGGACATGGTGCAACTGAGACAGTTAAATACAACTGTATAATCTAGAACACACACTTTACCTATAACGTGCAATGAGTCAAGATGGTACAAGCAAAATATCACAGCCTTCCGGACTCTCTTGTCTTTTTATAACCAGTGAATCCGGATGCATTTCTGGGGAATTGTCTCATGAAAAGAAAAGTACGTTTGTTGTGACTGCGTGCTGGAAATGGCTCATTATGTTAACTACCCAGTCAGAATCTCTCAAGCCTGATCTTTGGGTCAAGATTGTGTTCAACGCAGTGCAGCACAGTGCATGTGTTGTGTTTGCCATAACTTAGATAAGTGAAAGTAAACCATATCATCACTGACGTTAACTAAAAAAAGTGTCAGTGCCTATTGTCTATGATGTAGCAGATATTATGTGATTGATTTTGCCCATTCCAGTTCGGAGGAAGCCTAACTGTTGACAGTTTCAGGAAATTGTTTCTATAACCAGAGGATTTCAGACCCCACGTCATTTCATGCTTTTTTGTGCTTTGTCTGTAATGAAAACAATTATTTACAAATTAACCTGGCACTAGTTGTGAGAAATGTAACTTTAATGGTTGATTGGGATTTCTGGCTCATAGGAATGAGCAGCAGTTATTTCAGTAAGCTTTGAGCCTGAAAAGCTATAAAATCATTCCTTGTTGTGGACCGTGTGTATTCAATAAGAAAGAGAAGAGTGTAACTGATTTGTTGTTTCATATTTTTGAGCCCATGTGCACGGGTAAGCCAATGATTTTCGAAAACTAGTCCTTTCTCAGGCAGTTTACCATTAATGTGCTACACTGTATGTGTACTTCTACTTGGCTACAGGAATAACCCAGCTCACCCTGAGCGTAAGTTGAGTGAAGAGCCAGAGTTTGTCAAAAAGATTATCGCTGAAAAGTAAGTGCTGTCTGCCTTGTAATGGTCAGCCACATCATTCAGTGTGAGAAGCTAGAACAATTTTGATAAGTTACATGGGAATTGAATTGAGGTTAGGTGAGGCACAGAAACAGCTATGGCGTATGACTTATTGATGGTCATTGCAAGGCCCAAACTTCATAAAAATTGTTTCTGCCTGTAAGATATATTGAGTATTTGCTGAAATCATCAAATATATCCCATATGATTTGACATTATCGTGGTGCTTTCAAAACCTCTGGGATCTGATGTACAAATTATGTCTCCTGGTTATTTATTGCTGAGTTTGGTCTGGAAAATAACAACTTTGGGTTAGTATACTCACTTTTCTCCTGTTATAATTTGGGCAGTGGTAGTACCATAGCCAATGAGAATCAACCAATGTGCAGTTATTGCTAGTTGAAAACTTTTACTGATCAAACTGGGGGTTAAACTAATGTGAAAAAGTTGTGCTTCATCTCAGGAAATCGTTTCATTTCCTTTCATGACAAATTAGACATGTAGATTCAATGTTCATCAAAACTTAAACACTCCGGTGCTTCTTGCTGCCATTCTTCACTGCCATCCACAGGCCACGTCCTCCACTTCCGCTGTCTGCGATGCTGACACATGACCGAGCTGCAAATTTAATCCAGGCTGCGTTTCGTGGGTATATTGTGCGGGTAGGTTGCTGGCATGGACGGCTTGATTAGACATCTCACTGTTAAGCCTCTGCCTCGCACTTCTCCTGTGTGATAGTTTCTGTTATGTTGGTTTGTGAGTCATGTTGCTGCTAATGTGGTATGTTACAACTTACAAGCAGTTGGAAAGCAATATGCACATCTTGAACTACCTTGAGGTTTCTCACAGTAAAGTGCAACTTCTTCAGGCGATTGCTTTCCGATCTTTTTAGCCTTAATTTAGCTTGAGGAAAAATAGCTTCAATCTTAAATCTTAATTTGGTTTTATGTGACAAGACCCATTAGGGGAGGCGTCACCTGTTTCTTTCTTTTCATCCATACAGTAGGCCATCTTCCTCTCTCTGTACTTTTGTCTTCTCTCCTTTTATAACATGTTGTAACTCAGACCTGACTGATAGAGGGTGGTCTGTGCATCCACGCACCTAGACTTATACATGTATGTTGCTCAGTATAAAATGTACATCCCACAGCTCTACAGAACTCTGTATGTCTATTTAGTTCCAACCGCATAGGTAGACATATCCGAGGTGGGTATCTGGGGCAACTCTTTCTCAATAAAGAGTATTACAACAGCTTAACTGAATCAGGTGTAAAGGGATTGAAGAGGGTTCCTACTAGTGCACCGTGTAGCGATTCGATTATTTCCTTATCGATTAATCTAAGAAATTCTCTATCAATTAATCTAATGATTCATTAGCAGCACGGCTGAGAAAAGTTGACATTGTAATACTGCATTCAAAGATGACAAAGAAAAACCAAAAATGGGCAAGGACAATTCCCTTGAATAGAGCTCAGCAAACAGCATAACAAGCATTGGAGATGGATCCAAAAAAGCTAAGAAAAATTAGCAGGATTACCAAACAGCTAAGGTCAACTTCGAGCCACAAGTTTACCCAGTTTTACCGTCACTTGGTACACAAGCCTATAAGGTAGGCAAATGTATGTCTTGGTCAGGTTTTTTATTGATGGTCTCTGCTTTTAGACTCACTGACTGTGGCAGAATAGTGTGCATTCTTATTTAAGAACAGAATATGGCTGACATTGTCTGCTGGAAGACCTGCTTGGCAACTAGTTGTGACCACTCCAGCAGCATAAAACGTGTGCTCCAATGAAGTGTTGTGGATGCAGCAGGAATTGCTAGTGAGGCAAGCTGCACAATACCGCAACTGTGCACTCAATCTTACTGCCACAGCTAGCTAAGCTTGCTAAGGCACATGGACAGGTTGTGCAGTTACTGCGCTGGCTAGAGTTGCAGTGCCAGAGCATGCATATGTGCAATTAAAGTGCAATGAGTGAAAATGATATGGTGCGCACGGTCGCTGTACCGTAGCATATACCACAGCCAGCCGTAGGGCACAATCAAAAATATTGCTCTACATGCCTTGATTGATTGAATTAATTCAACAGTTCAAATCGATTAATTGAGGCCTTATCAATTAATCGGCATCATTGTTATGTCACTAGTTCCAAACTTCCCACAGACATTAATGGGTGTGCGTTTGTTTGTGTGTGTGTGTGTGTGTGTGTGTGTGTGTGTGTGTGTGTGTCATTAAAGACAGAAAGAAAGAAAGAAAGAAAAAGAAATCGAGGAAAAATGGAGAGCCACAGCCAGGGATCGAACTGGGGTCTCGGGATTTGCGCTCCCGCGTCATAA
>JAOWAW010109758.1:0-14171 GCA_028565695.1 Nicola tetela
TACACACCACATACTCACACCTTGTCCTCTACTCACAGTACACACCACATACTCACAGTTTGTCCTCTACTCACAGTTCACACCACATACTCACAGCTTGTCCTCTACTCACAATACACACCACATACTCACACTTGTCCTCTACTCACAGTACACACTACATACTCACACCTTGTCCTCTACGCACAGTACATACCACATACTCACAGCTTGTCCTCTACTCACAATACACACCACATACTCACACCTTGTCCTCTACTCACAATACACACCACATACTCACACCTTGTTCTCTACTCACTCAGACCCAGATAAGAGTTTACAGCAGAGTCCATAACAACACGCACGCACGCACATGCACATGCGCGCGCACACACACGCACACGCGCGCGCACACACACACACACACACACATTGGGATGCCCAGCAATGTTTCTTGTTTCAGCTGGCATGTTACAAGTTGCTACCTTGAGCAAGTACAGAGGTGCCATGTCTGACTTTGTGTTATCACCTCTGGTTGGCCAGAATGCTGTAGAGTAATATACTCATAAAAGAAAATCTTTGTGTGATGAAATAGACCACTCATTGATTGCTGCACTTTTTTTCTTCCACAGCCACACCTCTTTCGAAAGCATGAACGAAGACATTCATTGTTGTAAGTTCACCTTCTACTCACCAGTGTTCCCATAAGGAAACATGACTATAAAAGCAGTTTTATTTATTTATGCTAGGGGAAGGAATTATCAACTTGATGCACGGAAGAAATTTGGCCCTTTAAAGCAAAAAAAAAATTAACCTGAGTCAGGCCTGGTGGGGACTGGAGAGGGGTTCCCACAGATATTATTGGGAATGTGTGTGTCTGTATGTTATGGAGGCCACAATCTCCACCCACCCCCAATTACACATAGTTCGTACAGAGTGTTACGAGTGTTATGATTGTCATGTGGGTGATAGTGTGAACTCACTAGTCTAAGCGTGCACTACCTGTAGGTACTTCTAGTGTGTTGTGTGTCAGGTGCAGAGCACCTATATATTGAGTGTCCTTGGGCTGAGGGTGTTTGTCCAATAAAGCTTACTTCTTACTTTGTGTCAGAAGCGGAGACTTAATTACATCAACGACGCAAAGAATGAGAATTATGACTGGTATGAGAGGAGGGCCACCTCCACCACCACCCCTCAACCCTGAGGCAGATGCAGTGTCATGGCATCGCTGGCGAAAAGTATTTGAGGTGCACGCAGTCCTCACAAAAAGACTGATGAAGAAAAGAAAGCAACAATCATTGGACTGATAGGAATTAACGCAGTCAACCTATATGAATCTCTTCCTTTCGGTAACAGCAAAGAGCACAGTAATGTGAAGACAATTCTTAGGTACTTTTAAGAGTATTTTGCAGGGTGCCAAAATGTCATCTATGAGCATTTCCTGTTTTTCAATAGACAGCAGAAAGGAGGTGAGCCGTTCAAGCAATATGTGACAACTCTGAGAAGCCAGGCAAGTAGGTGCAACTTTAATGGCATCACACCTGAAGAGATTCTGCGGGACAGGCTCGTGTGTGGGATTTGCAGAGAATCACTGAGGCAAACCTGGCTGGCAAGAAAGACACTTACCCTGCAGGAGTGCATAGATGAAGGTAATAGTTCAGAACAGGTCCACCAGCAGTCTATTACCATGAACAGACTCAGGGAGAGGCTGGCAGGACTTGACGACAAGGATGAGCTGCAAGCCGTGGTGTTTCCTACTAGCAAAGAGGTACAAGTATACCCAAAGGCAGCAGGCCATAACGCGCCGAGCAAGTGCTGCTACTGTGGCAGGCAACATGTGCGCGGACTGGTGCATTGCCCAGCGTTCGGTCAACGCTGTGCAAAGTGCAAGGGAAGCAATCATTTTGCTTCGGTCTGCAAAGCCAGAAGAGTCCTAAGAAAGGTTCCTATATGGTTGGTCGAAGATTTTGAGTCGGAGGGTCAAGGAAATGATTCTGACCATGTCAGTCTGCTCTCACTAACACTTGAGGAGGGCATTGTGAATAATGTGAAGGGCAGTGGTGTTTCCAACAAGAATGCGGTTACAGCAACGCTGAAGCTGAATGGTCAAGCAGTTACATTCTAATTGGACTCGGGTGCTGCATGTCATGTACTAATACGGGAAGATCTTCCGCAATGCACAGTGGTGGAACAAATCAGTAAGGTACTAAAGGTCTACAACAGAGCGGTCATTCGCCCTTTAGGAAGTTATCGGGGACGCTTAGTCAGTACAAAAAATGGCTGCGCCTCCATACAAGATGTTCCTCCAATGACAAGAACTAAATTCCTACCCCAAACCCTGGGTACTTTACGGCAACAATGTTGCAGCTATAACTAGCAACATTGAAAGTAAACATCTTGTCGACAGATGAAGTTCGACATTTTTATTGTCTTGAAGGAAGAGAAAAAGTAAGTGTGCAGACCACATTTTCAGTCCTCAAAAAAGGAAGAAAAAATGGCTATTCACTATGGTGACAAAAATGGCAATTCACTATGGTGACAATCTAGTCACAATTAAGGAGGCTTATGCCTGCACTACATTCCCCCTCCTTGATAAGATGTTATCAAATACAACACTGTACAAAAGAAAAAAAGCTGATACAAAAGGTACTGAAAGAAATACTTTCAGTGCGTAAACACCAAAAGGACAAGACAGGATCAGAGAAAAACGGCAAGTAGCTCTTAAGCTGTGTGCCACTGTCTGGCTTTTTTCCATTTGCGTAGTCTGTTTAGGACAAAAGCGCCAATGGACAAAGACAGGTGATTGGTCGCAACAGACACTTGCCCTTCACATCAACGCTGACAACATGAACTTTACCATCACGGCCTGGAAACACCTCAACCACACATCCTAGTGGTCATTGTGCTCTGGCAAAATCTGGTGCAATGACCAGCACAACATCATTGACCTTCAGATTTTGCTGCTCAGATGTCCATTTGACACGACGATTCAGAGCTGGTACAAATTCCTTCATCCAGCGCCGCCAGATGTGTGTCACAAGCTCTTGAATTCTTTGCCAATGATGTCGCAACAAATTGTCTTGGTGTTAATGGCAGGTTGAAATGCTACTTGATCCACTCACTGCTAGTTTTTGACTCAATAGCTAACTTCTGCACCATAAATATTTCTTGCAATTCACGATCTCCACCAATGAAATTTGTGCCGTTATCTGAAATCACTTCAGCTGGCACGCCGTGGTGATTGCTGAAGTGTTGGAAAGCGTTCAGAAAGCTGTTGGTGCCAAGAGTATAAGCTATTTCCCAGTGAACTGCTCGACACAGTAAACACGTAAAAAGGCAAAGGTAACGTTTCGCCCTTCAATGACCATGGCCCTGAATTATCAGATAGGGGCCAGCATAATCTACAGCAACCCTCTTGAAAGCATGCAAGGGTTCCGCTAGTCACACCCCCAGCAATGGTCCTATTATCTGGGTAGCTGGCTTGGCTGTTTGGTACTGACATTGTGAACATGACTTGATGCATTCATGGACAACCTCTCAACCAGCAATGATCCAGAATCTAGACAGCAGAGTTGTCAAAGTGTGGTTGGCACCAAATGCATGATTATCAGCTTCATGTTGGTTGCGGTTGATGAGCTTTGTTACCCATGACTTGCATGGCAGGATGATTGGGTACTTTGTGTCGAAAGACAAGAAATCAGCATTCTGCAATCGACCACAAACACATATGATACCAAATTTGTCCAGAAACAGTGTAAATCCAGACAACTGACTGCTACTTGAAAGAGCTCTCCTGCTTGCAGGAGAGCATACTCTTGAAACTGAGTTTGTGCTGAACGAATGATGCAACTTTCAGCTTCTAGCTCCTCAATGTACAATCTGCCTGTGATCTTTTCTTCAGCTGATGCATGACAATTACTTAAGAAGCGAAGTACCCAGGCAGTCAATCTGGTCAACCGCTGCAAGGTTGAAAAACATTCAGGAAATAGTCCCCAATCATGAGAGCTCAAAACAGTGAAGAATGAACCACCTTGTACATTGTACCCATTTGAAGATGCTTTGATCCTACCTCTGATGTTGATTTGCGTAACTGCTGAGTTAGGTCTGGCTGCTCTGGCCACTCCTCTGATGGAGCACAAATAAAGTCAGGGCCATTCCACCAGAGTTGGTTGTCTACTAATGTCAAGGCACAAGCTTCACGTGACAATGTATCCGCTGGATTGGGGTCTGTTGGGACGTAATGCCATTGACTTGGCTGAGCTGATCGTTGCAACTTGCCAACATGATTGGTGACAAATGGTTTGTAGATCCAACTGGTTCTTCTCAGCCACCAGAGAACATTCATGCTATCCATCCAGAAAAGTGTGTCTTCAACTGCCAGTTCCAGGGCACTGCAGATTGACAAAGCAAGATGACAACCAACAATTGCTTCCATCAATTCAAGCCTTGGGATGCTCATGGCAGAAACAGGGGCTACTTTTGCCTTTGATGCTACCAGGCAACATGAAGGTGGTGAAGAATCATACTTATGACAGAGGTACACTACTGCACCGTACACTACTTCAGATGCATCAGTGAAGACATGCAATGTTGATCTTAGCACCTGCTTGGTGCTGTCCAGTCAAATAGTGAGGCACTTTCACCATCTTTAAAGCCTCCAGCTGACCAAACCACTTATCCACTTCATCGCACAAGGTGTCAGGTAGTGTATCATCCCAATTGGCTCCACTTAGCCACATCTTTTGTAGTATTGCACGACGAGCTATGATAAACAGTATAGCAAACCCAAGTGGATCAAACAACGTAGCAAGCTTTCTTAATAATGACTGTTTTGTCACAGCAAAGGGTTTCGGAGGTGATTTACACCGAAACAGGAAGCAATCCTCTTCAGCATCCCACATTATGCCAAGGATTTTAGTGCATGGCAAAGCACCACACGGCAATCCATCAAAGTATGACATCAAATTATGGATCGGGACTTTAGAAGTGGACTTTTTGAGCCAAACTACCCACAAGGGTATTGAATCACTTGTGTTGCAACCATGTGGGCTAGCAATGGAAGATTTGTATAGACATGTAGCTGAGACTATAAGATTTCCAACAGTGTATGAGCGAGCCTGTTTGGCCAAGGGACAGCTGAGCTATGGCTCAAACAGAAAAGTGATCAAACTGAGTACAAACTCCGTTTACTTTGCATGTTATGTCTTTCTCAAACTAAATAGCTAAAGACGCAGGGAAATATCCTGGGAAGAAGTAGACCAGTCAGCTTCTTCGTACATTAATCATGAGCTCCGCCAGGTCAGTCTAAAGTGGGCGAACTAGCATCGTGGGTGCCACTGGAAACACAAGTATGTAGCGCAAATGGGAGGTGACACTGTATTGAGCAAACGCTTTGTACAAACTGTTCCTATATTCACCCGTAAAGCACACAAATGACAATAGAAAGCAGCTGTGTCTTGGAATATATATTCACCTCGTTTGGGACTGCGTATTAGCTCCTCTAAGACACCCAGGAGAAATGTTTGGGTGCTAGTATGCATAGTGTTCTGACTTCTTGGAAGCTTTGTTCTTGTTTGTGAGGGAGGGCATCTACAACAAGCAACAGTATGATACTAGTACATCCAGTGCAAGCTTTGTTTCATTGAACAATACAAATGTAACATGAGAAGAAATATCAGCCGCGCTTTGGCCCTCGCGTAATACATTTGTATGATGCAGAGCAAGTATGCACGCATCACATCAAGGATCGCCGTGCCATCGTCGATGTCGATCTCCTTTACACTAGAACTGAAATGAATATACTGAATATTTGGGTATTCGTTCGTTACCAAACGAATATTCATTTGGCAAATTGACCAGATCAAAGCCATGAACCGGCACTGACAAGCCGCCATGTTGCGATGCAAGGCTGTCTGCGAGCGATCGGTGCATTGATATGATCAATGACTTGGCCCAGTAGAGTTGTAGTACTACTATACTAGGGGTCTACACCAGGTAGATCTACCTATAACAGTAGGCGGCCCTAGCGCATGCTTTGTTGGGGGCTTTCAATTCTTTGAAGGATAACGCAAGCAGCTGAGAACATTTTGCTAATAACCAATTTGCGCTGAGCTTGAGGGCTTGCAAGTTTTACTGGATTTGAGCCTGTTTATGCTCCTGAAAAAGGAGCATGGACCGAACAGCTGCTGCTGATGGCAGGAGGAGGTTCATCAAGTACTAGTGCTTGCCCCATCGCAAGTCCATTTGAAAAGACCAGCAAGCTAGAGGTATGTAAGTTCTTTACCCCAAACAAAGGTAGCGCTACATGCAACCTTTGCAACAAGGTTTTCACGTACAATGGTGGAACTACTTCCAACCTCATGTCACACCTGCAAAGGAGGCCACTGTGGTTGTCAAGACGGAAGTGAAAGCCAAGGGTAGTGGGTCGATGAAACAGCCAACGATAGGGGAATTCGTCTTTGTTCAGAGTCATACCGGATTGTGGTGGATAAATGACATTGCGCACCCACTGCGGAGATGATCAACGCATTTGTGTTCCTACACAAGAATCAAACTCTCCTCGGCCCTTCAGACCAAGGCTCCACACGACCAGAGCCCAAGCTAATTCTGATGGCCCAAGACCAAGATGATTCAGAAAATGATGATAATGATGTACCTCTTCTCCCTCAGCTTGAGGCTATTGCTGAGGAAGAGGAAGAAATAGAGGAGGATTAACTGGTTACCATTAGAGCTGACACCAGCTGAAGTTCATCATGGCAGTGTGCTTGATGACCATCAATGAGTTGATCAAGCATGATTGGTTGTTTGAACGTGTTTCTCTCAGTCTTGCGACTTTCTTCATGGCTCACAGACATGTTGAAAGTCTCCAGATTTTGCTGTAGTTCTGTGTGAAATTGTGAACATCATGTCTGAATATGGATAACAAAATTTGTCAGTGCCTGAGTGAATGTCAATACACTAAGTCAACATATAGAATATTCAATTATCCGTTTGTTTGAAAATTACTCGATTCGAACAGATTTAGAATATTCGTTTCAGCCCTACTTTGCACAATCTTCCTTTGGAACCAGGCTTAAGAGATGACAGCTGTTAGAAATCCACTTGCAAGCATGCATACCCACTGAAGCCCACAAACTGGAGAGCTACTGATAAAATGTGATGGCTTGATCTTCATTAATGACTGAATCCATAGAGTCCTCCATATGCATTGACTTCAGGACTGTAGTTGCTGCCAGAGGGTACTGTGGTACCGGCTTGTGCACATACTATTGAGACACAAACTGCGCTAGGTAAGGTGAAGCATTAACTCCAAA
Source organism: Nicola tetela (assembly GCA_028565695.1). Classification (NCBI taxonomy): domain Eukaryota; kingdom Metazoa; phylum Porifera; class Calcarea; order Clathrinida; family Clathrinidae; genus Nicola; species Nicola tetela. Next base: position 7,296 of record JAOWAW010109758.1, read on the forward strand.
TACCACTTGGTTGTACTCAGATACACGTGGTTCGATGGCAAAATTCAAATCACGCCATAGAAAACGGTGATACTTCCGATCTTCCTCAGAGAGTTGTATCTGCAAATACATTTTGCTACATCAGCAACAATAGCTACAGGATGGTGCCGAAATCACAGTAGGACATCCAGCAACTCTTGCTGCAGCTCAATGGTCCTGGATTAATGAAATCATTCAGGCAAGCCCCCTGAACCTTTGCAGAAGCATCAAAGACAACTCTCACCCTCACTGTTGTTGCCTGTGGTCTGGTGATGGCAAAATGCGGCAGAAACCATCCATCAGGTTATTGTCCTGCATCCTCGACTTCATGCACATACCCCTTTTTGATATGACTCTGAATCACTTTGCAGTACTCCTCAGCAACGTCTGGATTTTTGGCTAATTGCCGCTCAGTTGGCAGAAGTCGTTTCTTTGCCATGGCGTAGCTGGTGTTAACTTGGGGTGGTCTCTTCTTTCATGGTAATCCCACTTCATACCTTCCATCAACTTGCCTGAACACTCGCCAAGTGTCTGCCATCAGTTCCTTTGTCTGCTTCACAGTGCACAATCAGCAATAGTTCTTCAATCTCCCTGTATCAACGGACCAACATATTTAGTTCAGGCTCTTGAACCAAAAAATGTCTGACAGAAATGTGCACATCATCATATGAAAAGTGCAGATCCGTATTGTCAAGGCCTATCAGCAACTCAACTGTTCAACATTTCCCTTGTTTTGGAACCGGAATGTTTGCCAAATGCTTGAACTTCTGGCAGTCTACTGACCAGTCATGTGCCTTCAAGTTCCCTGCAACTTTCTTGGCTGTTATAGCAGACAGAGCTGTGATGAATTTTTCATCCTTGCTCTTGATTTGACATTCATTTGGCATAGTGGTGAATGGCTCCTGATAGGCCAAGTTCAGCAGCAATGCCTATGTTGAGGTATGACCGTGTACTTCCGTTGTCCAACATTGCACTGACTTTGGCACAGTGATGGCTGTTCCTTAGCACAACAGGCTGTTTGCAATGTGACCGAATCTTTGTTGCTTGCAGCAAATATCATGCCAATGTTGGTGATCACACCCCCTCCGTGGAGGCTTCAACCTGGCCAACATAGTTAGCGGCTTGATCTTGTTTGTCAGAAAGATCTCGGTGTAACAACCAATGGTGCGTCTCAGTGCAACCCTCCACACCACATTGCTGTGTGTGAGAGCATGCATTTCTGAAATGACCAGGTGCGAGACAGCAAAAGCATAGATTGCTCCTTTTTGCCATAATCCAGTGCTCAGTCAGAGATGCTGCCTTAATCTTTGGGCAAGCCTAAGAGCCATGACGTTCCTGACAAACTGAACAGGTCTTCACTTCCTCAGGCTTGCTCCGTTCTGCTCCAAAGTAACTTCTTCTAGAGATTGGTTTGCTGGGTGCACTTATCTGCCGACAGGTGACAGATGCACTCACTTCATTGACAGCTTCTGCCGCACAAGTATGGAATTCTGACTCCCGCAGCAACCACTGTCACAATGACTTCACAGACTGCGACTGCTGTTTCAGCCAACCAGTGATGACATTGTGTAACAAGCCCTTCTGATAACTTCCATAGCAGATGTGTGTAGAGCATTCCTGCTCCAAGCTCATCCACCTGCCCAGCTTCTTGTAGGTTGAGCACTGCAACATCCACAAGATCAGCAAACTCTTCAAGGTCTTTTGAGTGCCTGCTACACACGTTGTGGAAATGTTCAAGCTCTTCCAACTGAAGAGCAACCTGACGTCTCTGCCCACCATATTTTCACTCCAAATGATGCTTTGCCGCCTCACATGCTGCCACTGAATGCCCCAAACCATGAAGAACTGACAGCATGCCACCTTTCAAATACTGCAACTGTAACAGTTTATTTTCTGGTGTTGCTGGGGCTTGATCAACGCAAGCAGTGAAGGTTGCTTTCCATCCTTTATATTGCCACTTGTCTCCTCAAAATTGTTGGATCAAAACTCTTTTTAGTTGCTGCCACATATCATTGCCCAGTAAATGAGGCCTGGACACCGTGGATGGTAGTGACAGTGCTGCAGTCAAACGGTTACTGTTGCCACTGGGATTTGACCCCAGCGACAAACTCGCCGGGTTGCGAGTGGTCGATGTCCATAGCATTGGAGTGGTATTCATTATCACAAAGATTGATGGCAATGGTCCAGATGCTGATCCAGACTGCTGACCAAAGGCACTTGTGGAAGTTGTCGGAAAAACCACACTTGTAGAAACCAGTGGTAGTGTGTTGGTGCTTGTCACTGGTGGTTCAATTTTTTTATTAGTTAAAAAGATGTCTTGGTAGACACTGTTGCTGTAGTGTTAAAAATTACAGTAGAGCTGAATGCAAACAGCTCAGGTGCAGGTATGTTCACCTGTGTGCTTGCCACTGGCGTTACAAGCATGACCTCGGGCCTGACTGAGATTTGAAACCAGCTCACATGTCATTGTATTCACCTGAGACATCCTTTGTGACGCTGAATCCGGATAATCTGGCTTGGCTGCCTCTTTTCCACTCTCAGCAATGCTTCCAACTACTGTGTGCGGCTGCGCCACTTCCCCTTGTTCATGCACATGTTGTTCACCTGCATGCCATGTTTTCGGACAATGGCAAGGCCACATGCTGTAACAACATACGCACCTTCTCAACAGCTTTCGGTCTTGTCATACTTTCAATGTGCGAACCAGAGCAACTCACAAAGCTGCTGATCTGCGCCAGAGCATCTGGCACTTGTTCCATGGCCACAGAATACTTTTTTCTGTCTCTTCTGTTTCCACATTGAGCACTCTTAAAGAATCATACTCATCTGCTCCCATTGTTGAGTACTCAGCACAGTTCCTGAGCAACGCTCATAAATACTTGCATGGCCTCCTCGATGGTACCAAGCCAAGTCAAAATACTCTCTTTCAACACTGTTATTGTTGATCTCGACCAACAACCTTCTTCCTGTGTTGGTGAATTGCACCTTTACTGATGACTTTCGTTGTTTTAGGCACTCGATGTTTATTGCAAATTCCATTTTGTCACTTCACGGATCAACACAAAATAACCATCCTCTGCTACCAGAAGTAAATGTTCCTCCAATGACAGGAACTGAATTCCTGCCCCAAACCCTGGGTACTTTATGGCAACAATGTTGCAGCTATAACTAGCAACATTGAAAGTAAACATCTTGTCGACAGACAAAGTTCGACATTTTTTATTGTCTTGAAGGAAGAGAAAAAGTAAGTATGCAGACCTTGTTCTCGGTCTTCAAAAAAAAGAAGAAAAAAGGGTGATTCACTAAGGTGACAAAAAAATGGTGATTCACTATGGTGACAATCTAGTCACAATTAAGGAGGCTTATGCCTGTGCTACACAAGATTTTGTGGTTGTAGATCAAGCGAGTATGTCACTGCTAGGTGTACAGGCCTGCCAGATGATGGGATTTCTGACATTTCACTTTGAAAACATCGCAGCGCTGGAGCAGAATCATATTCTAACCCGGCAATTAATCCCACACCAATACGCAGATGTCTTCTCAGATGAGCTAGGCTGTCTAGTGCAAAATGGGCACCTGCAACATACCCAGAAGGGACACCATGTAAATTACTGGCATGACAATTGCCAATTGCTCTGAAAGAAGAAGTGGAGAAAGAGCTCACAAGGCTGGAAAGTGCCAGAGTCGTCAAGAGGGTTTCAGAGCCGACGGAATGAGTGTCTGTGCTTGTGGTGGAATGTAAAAGCAACAGCAAACTCCGCCTGTGTCTGGACCCAAAACCACTGAACAGAGCACTAGAAAGGTCCACCTATCCTATACCCATTGTTGATGACCTTTTATCACGCTTAGCAAAAGCAAAGATCTTTTCAGTTTGTGATGCACACAATGGCTTCTGGCAATTGAAGCTAGATGAGGAGTCGAGCCTTCTCACAACAATGGTGACGCCATTCAGGCAGTACTGCTGGCAAAGACTCCCATTTGGCTCATCGCCTGCACCTGAACTGTTTCAAGAAAAGCGGGATCGAGCCATCAAAGGCCTGGAAGGCGCGTTTGCTGTTTTTGATGACATCTGGGTGATAGGGGAAGGCGAGACCACCGAGGAAGCAGAAACAGTCCATGATATCAGAATGATTCAGCTCCTGGGGTGGGCTAGGATGAAGAAACTCAAGCTACATCCGGGGAAGCTATGCTTTAAGACAAACTAGGTACCAAATGTGGGTCATCAGCTCACGAGTAATGGGCTTCAAGCAGACCATACGAAAGTTGCAGCCATAAAGGAAATGCCAACGCCAACAAGTGTCCAAGAGGTTAGGTGTTTTTTAGGCATGCCAAATTTCTTCTCAAGACTTATGGCACACATGTCTACTGTGATGGAACCCCTCCACCAACTTACTGTGAAAGACACAGTTTTTGTCTGGGGACCTAAACAGGATGCAGCAGTAGCAGCAGTAAAAGATGCTTTGTCAAGTGCACCAGTCTTAAAGTATTTTGACAAGGGTGTGGCTATAACACTTCAGTGTGATGTTTCAGCATATGGCCTAGGCGCAGTGCTGATGCAGGCTGATCAGCCAGTAGCATATGCTAGCAAAAGACTGACAACAGCAGAAGAGGGCTATGCTCAAATAGAACATGAGCTTTTAGCAATTGTATTCAGATACAGGAAGTTTGACCAGTATGTCTTTGGAAGGAAGGTGAGGGTACACACATATCATAAGCCTCTAGAGACAATCATACGGAAAAGCTTAGCAGACAGCCCAAGGCGACTTCAACGCATGTTGCTCACCTTGCAGTGGTATGATATTGCAGTAACTTACGTACTGGGACGAAAGATGGAAGTTGTGGATGCCCTTTCTAGAGCTCCAAAGCATACAAGTAGGAGTGATCTCTACCAAAAAGCAGGGGAGAAAGAGTAGCAAGAGACTTTTATGACGAAAATAATCAAGTCTGGCATTCCTGACCCAGTGCTGGAAGCTATACATGAAAAGACCGCAAACAATGGGGCATTGGGCGAACTGTACCATATCATACAAGAGGGATGGCCAAACCACCCATCCAAAGTGCCTCCAGAGATTCAACCATACTTTCACAATCGAGACGAACTCACTGTGGAAGAGGGGATGATCTTCAAAGGTGATCGATGCATTATACCACAGGAGCTCCGAAGGGAGATCAAGGAGAAACTTCATGCACCACGTCTAGGCGTTGAAGCAACGCTGTGTTGGGTGCGCCAACTAGTTTACTGGACGGGAATGAATGCACAGCTGAAAGACGTATGCAAGCGCTGCGAGATATGTCAGTCAATGAGATCACCACAGCCTAGAGAGGCACTGGAACCACATGACATTCCACAGCACCTTTGGCAGGTGGTTGGTCTGGGTCTGTTCGAGTTCCAAGCAGTCCACTTCCTAGTAATTGTAGACTACTGGAGCGGATTCTGGGAATTGGAGAAGCTGGAAGACTTGTCATCAACAAACATAATCACCTATCTGCGACGGCAATTTGTGAGGTATGGAATACCAGCAAAAGTAATGAGTGATAATGGTCCGCAGTTTGCATGCTATGAGTTTAAGTGTTTTGCTGACAAGTGGCAGTTTGTGCATGTTACATCAAGCCCACATTACCCAGCATCAAATGAAAAGGCAGAAAGCAGAGTTAAAACAGCAAAGAGGCTGCTGCGAAAGGCAATAAAAGACCACAGGGATCCCTGGCTTGCCATACTAGTGTACATAAATGCATGCACGCAAAGAATGGACACATCACCTCATGAACACCTTATGGGTCAGAGAGCAAGAACAATTTTGCCTACAAAAACAGCTACATTAATCAGGGAAGCAAGCACGGATACCAGGAGTCAGTTGCAACAAAGACAGCAAAGACAAAGGGCCTATTACGACAGAGGAACACATTCACTTCCAGAGCTGAAAGAGGGTGACAGTGTATGGGTGCAGCCAGTGGGACACGACAAGAGATCAGCATGGAGAAAGGCTACAGTGGCAAGAAAGGTAGCACTGTGTTTGTATGAAGTGCGCTATGAAGGAGGGCAGCAACTGTGGAGAAACCGCAGGCATTTAAGGCGAGTATCAAGTGAAATGGATGTATCCGTACAACAGAGGGTGGAGGATGAAGACATGGAGGCACAGGGTGGAGCACAAGGTCAGGAAGAACAACGGGTAGAAGTGACAGAGAGACAAAACGCAAGACAGGAGCAGCAGTGGGAGGAACAAAGCAAAACGGAAAGTGGCAGAACGATTAGACAAGCAGGCTGGCTAAGAGACCATGACATGAAAGAATTGTATGTTAGTATAGGAAGAGAGATGTTACGAGTGTTATGATTGTCGTGGGGGTGAAAGTGTGAACTCACAAGTCTAAGCATGCACCACCTGTAGGTACTTCTAATGTGTTGTGTGTCAGGTGCAGAACACCTATATATTGAGTGTCCTTGGGCTGAGGGTGTTTGTCTAATAAAGCTTACGACATCTAGCACAGAGTACCCTATCGAGTGCCTACATTCTCTTTTGGTAACTGTGTGACACCCAGGACCAGAGAACACGTTTGGGACATTTTTGCAAGAGTTTGCATTGGGACTGACTAAGTCATGATGCATATTGAGTGACGAGCCCAGTGATACACATGTAGATCTCTACATGTCATGAGCGAGCTGATTCATGATGTAAGCGTGTCAGTGGATACATCTATCGATAGAAGCTGGGCCAGGTAACCCACCAGCCAATAATGAGCAAATCCATATCATCGTTTGCATGAATCATTGAAGGGTTCTATTGATCGGAGCTGGCCAGCCAAAACATCGTGAAACAAGTTTAAATTTGTGCTGGTGAAGAGTGATGTTTTGACAAAATA
>JAOWAW010109758.1:14271-25496 GCA_028565695.1 Nicola tetela
GATCGGAGCTGGCCAGCCAAAACATCGTGAAACAAGTTTAAATTTGTGCTGGTGAAGAGTGATGTTTTGACAAAATACTGGTATATAGTTCTCCAACAAAAGTACTAAGTTTTGGGGTCGGGGAATGAGGAAGGATTGTTCTTTGCTCGTCCTTTACAGTTGGTGTTTTCTTCTTCGAGAACATGGCTTCCCACACAATAATGTACAAAGTGGTACACCTTACCTTCTTGTACACTCTTGGCAAAGGTGCCAGCTTGGATTGAGACATTGCATAGGGGCAATGAATGCCTGTGCATCCCGTATTCATGTTTCCCATACTTATGATACTAGCACACGTGACAGTCAATCTCCCTTGTCACGATCCCAAAGTTTCTCCTGGGTGTACATTACGTAGGAAGGGCCTGTGAGGGTTCCATGTGCGTGCGCCACTTGTTCACATAGTGGTATTTGGCAATGGCTAGAATCAGGGTTAAGTTCAGCCATTTGATTTTCAGTTTATGTCTATGCTCAATTTTCAAAACTTAGGTCCATTATACTGTTGGCCCATGATATGCTATGATCATAGTTCCCTCTTGGCACGTAACAAGCAAATGACACCTACATTTCATGAAGATGATTTCCCATGTTGCCAATCCCAGGCTTGCGAGGCTTGCATTGCATGTGTAAGCCCCCACTTCAGTGCTGCTCAACAGAGTGTGGCCCACTTCAGCGTGACTCAATTTGGTGTGATGTTAGGCCCAATGGAGCACAGCTCAATGGAGCGCTCCCCAATTCAGCGTGGCAGACATGTTCTTGCTGTAAAGAATCATGGACAAGGAGCTAGCAGAATAATTGTTAACTATCAAGGTTGAAGAACTAAACTATGCAGGTAGGTGACACACACGCATGATACAGGCTAGTAAGCAGTAAAGTGTGGTAAAGGTTAAAAATGATCAGTCAACATTAACTTACTAGTATCTCCACGTACATAGGCATCTGTACATACATAGGGATCTGTACGTGGTGAAGCAATGAAACTCTTTTCTTTTGGGTTAGGGTGTGGGGTAGGTGGTTCCTGAAAGATCCAAACTCTTTTTGGATTGAAAATAATTTCAATAATTACAAACAGCCCTTTAGGTAATTGTTGGTCCTCAATGTGCTGTTTTGGTGGCCTGGACAGTTTACATTATTTAATAGCTGACTGAATGCATTTCCATATCTTCTTTTAACAGCTCCCACAACAAACCTGCAAACCCTCGCAAGGTTTTGTTCACTCTCTCTCGATATCTGACATCACGGGATCTCTGCCTGGAGTTGGGCTTTGAAATCAAAGCTAGTGCAGCTGCTTGTGCTGTGGTGGAGGGGAAACATTCTAATCAATATCACATGAGTGATGCGTATGACATGCTGAATCAGTGGTGGCAAGACACACCTCTCCATGGTGGTACAGTACTCTATGAAGGACTGTGTAGAGTTAAACGCCAAGACCTTGCAGACAAGTTCAAGGCTGATCTAGAGGTAAATCTTCTATGATCATTTTCTTGTAATTGAGGTAAACTGACATTGTAACAGAGACTCGCTCACTCCAGCAAGGATCTCATATGTTGAGAGAAAACGTTTTGGCTCTGTGGTAGAGCCTTTGTCAAGTCTAAATTGAGGGTCTTATGTACACCATTGGTTTTATTACAACTAGAGTATGGCAGTGTATTTTTAATAATCTGACATGTGATAAATTCTTAGTCTGACGAGAGGTAATCTATCTTCAGTGTGGTTCTTTCCTACAGTAAGTCTAACCATAGCTGGCTAAGTTCTAATTCTTTGTCTTGGTTTATGCTACCTGCACGTTTCTTTTCTAACTGCTGGATCTTCCATGCCTTGTGGCTCTTCCTCTTCTTGCCCTCCTCTCCTTGGCTACGATGCTGAATTTCAAGCATATCGTGTGGCCTATCTCTTTTTAGTGTGCAGCAACTGCAGATAGTTTGCTGTGTCCTGTGCTCATGCGGCACTTGTGCTTGCAATTTCTTTGTTTCAGCGTTCGTTTCATTTCATTGATGTAAATCTCGGGTTTAGTCTGCACTTGCTGCACTCCAAAGTATCTACAACTCCCAGCTCTTCCATTGGATCTACCCCACGCTTGGTGTTACACATCAATTCCCAGCTAACTGGCGTTGACCGCATTGCTGTCTGAACCCCTGCCATTTTTTCTACAATGCAGTGTATCTTCTTGCCGAGTCCTCTGATATATGGAATAGTTGCTGTTCCATTCATTTCTTCTTGCAGCATGTCATTTGGTTTCATCTTCTGCATTCTTTTGATCTTTGTAGGATCTGCTCTTCTTTCATGCGCACAGAAGAAGAGCAGATCTGAGATCAACTAGCATGCAATGGATACCCTACGAAATTCATCATGGACACAATCAAAAATAGATCAAACAGAAAGAGAGGGAATTGAGAGACCGACAGAGAGGTATGACTCAGGAGAGGTTGAGATGTAGATGCAGGTGCTGCTTAAACAGTCTGACAAAGTCAGCTTTTGTATTCTGGCTGCAAGGCGTTCCACAAGAGGATAGCTCGAGGAAGAAAGCTTGTTGTTTTCTTTTTTTGTTTACAAGAGGTACCGGTTAAGATAATTTCCAGAAACTATAGTTCAATGTCAGAGGTGGTATAATAAAGGATAAGTACTTAGGAACAAGCTGTAACCGTAATTTGAAAAATGAAACAAGGGTACAGTATTCAAACCTATGTTAAAGAGGTGGTAATTCAATCTTATGACTTGAGAAAGGCTCTAGCACAGAGCCAAAACATCATCTCTCTAGAGTCTTAACTGTTACAAGCACGCACACACTTCAGTGCCAGGGATGAGCTTCTTGAGCAAAGACAGAACGAAGACATAACTGGAAAAAACCGCCAAATAAATAGACCAAGATGAAACACCTAAACGAGAAACATTGCACAGTAATGTGTGAACTGACACAATCAGGGAGTGAAAGGATCTGCACCTGTAACATTTCCCTTCCTCTAAAAAAACACACACACAAAGCAACTGATGATCACAGAGAAAACAAGAGTGCACCAAAAAGAAAATGACAGAGGCTGGGATATAGAGAGGAAAGAAAACATTTTCAGATTAGGTGGCATAGTCTTTGAGCCGTGCAGGGAGTCTTACATGTCGCCCTGACCTGGTTACCACTTCAGGTGGCTCTTGTTGACTTGGTGCAGTTACCTCTTCTTGAATTATGTGGTCCTCAGGCACTTCACTGCTTCCATTGCTGTTGCCTGGTTGCATATCACCGCCTATTTCAGTGCCGTGGCCTTGTTGTAGAGACCCTTCCTCACTGTCCCCCCAATCCTGGACTCTCCTTAGTGCCTGCCTGTTCTGTCTTGCCCCCCTTCCATTGCTGTAGAGGACTTCATAGGATCGAGGGGCAACCTCCCTTAGAACTATGGCCTGCCAAATTGTGGCGTTGCCTTGGGGTTGCACCCTAACTGTGTCGCCTTGGACCAATTTGTCCATTGGATGAGCCCTTTTGTTATAGTACATCTCTTGCCTCTGTTGCCTGTTTTGCAGCTCTCGGGCAGTTTGGCCATCCTTCTCACTCAGCAGCGATGATCTCGTTATAATTGTTGTTCTAGCCCTCCTTCCCATCAGACGTTCCATGGGAGAAGCGGACAGGCCTTGAGTGGAGGTGTTTCTGTATGCCAATATTGACAGCCATACGTCCTGGCCGTCATCTTGAGCTTTCCTCAACAAGTGCTTTGCAGTCTTCACCGTGCTCTCCACTTTACCATTTGATGCAAGGTAGTATGGACTAGATGTTACGTGCTTGAATTCCCGGTTTTTTGCAACTGACTCAAATTGCTGGTATGAAAACTGAGGGCCATTGTCGGATATGACTTTTTCCGTTATTCCATACCATGTAAATTGCCTGCGGAAGTGCATGATGACAGTTGTCGCTGTTGTGTTGTCCAGCCATTCTAGCTCCCAATATCCGCTCCAATAGTCCACAAGGATCAAAAAGTCAAAGTTTCCCAGCTGAAAAGGTCTGCTCCTACCACTTGCCAGGGCCGGTCGGGGATGTCATATGGATGTAGTGGCTGTCTCGGTTGACCCCTGCCCATCCCTTGACATACATCACAGTGGCTTAGGACGTCTTTGACCTGTGCATTCATACCCGGCCAAAATATGAGTTCTCTGGCATGACGCTGAGTGGCCTCTACACCCATGTGTGCTGAGTGCAGCTTTTTCACGAGCTTCTGTCTCAAGGCTGGTGGAATGATGCACCTGTTGTTCTTGTAGGCAATTCTGTTCTCTATTGTGAGTTCTTCATGGTGATGAAAATATGGCCTTATATCTGCTGGGACATCTTGTTGACGGTTGGGCCAACCATCCGTTATCGTGTCATACAGCTTCATCATTGTAGGGTCATCTCGCATGGTCTTGTGTACTTCCTCTAGAGTGGAGTCTGAGATACCCTCCTTGACAAGTTCTGCTGCCAAGACTTCTTCCAGGTCCACCTCCCCTTGCTGGGTCTTCATTGTGCTTGTCAAATGGAGCCCTTGACAGAGTGTCTGGAACATACATAAGTTTGCCTGGCACATAGACAATGTTAATATCGTAACACTGAAGGGCCAGAAGCATGCGTTGCAGTCTTCTTGGAGTGTCTGCAAGACTCCTCTTCACAATGTTGCAAGAGGTTTGTGGTCTAAGTGAACCTCGAGTCTTCAGCCATATGCATACTGGTCAAACTTCTGGGATCCAAAAACAATTGCCAGCAACTCCCGCTCAATTTAGGCATAACCTTGCTTGGTTGTTGTAAGTCTCCTGCTTGCGAACGCAGCAGGATGGCCATCCTGGAGTAGCACAGCACCAAGTCCATAATTTGATGCGTCACATTGGAGCGTGACAGGGCGCCGCTTGTCAAAGAATCTCAGTACTGGAGCAGACGCAAGTGCCTACTTTATAGTGGTTACTGCTTTCTCTTGGTCTGGACCTCACAGCCATGTGACATCCTTACCAGTGAGCTGATGCAGCAGCTGAAGCACACTGGCCATGATTGACATGAATTGAGGGAAAAAATTTGCCATCCCCACAAACTGTCTTACTTCCTTCACATTGGTTGGCACCGGCATTGCCTTGATGGCTCAGACTTTGTTCTCATCAATGTGTAGACCTTGACCAGTCAGCTCAAGTTCAACATATGGCACACTTGTGGTCTTAAATTGGAGTTTCTCTGACAACAAGAATACCGTCGAAGGCAGCAAAAACACCTTCAAGGCCCTCAATGACATGATCCAAGTTTTGCTGGAATATTTCTGGCGCAGGGGACACGCCAAATGGCATCCTTCACCACCGGTATCGCCCAAATGGGGCAGCCATTGTTGTCAGCATACTGGACTCCTCATTAAGCTTGAGCTGCCAATAACCGTTTCTTACGTCACAAACAGTGAAGACCTTGGCTTTGGAGAGGCTAGGTAAGGGATCATCCACCACTGGGATGGGGTACAATGGTCTCTTCAAGGCCTTATTGAGTGACTGGGGATCCAAGCACAAGCGGAGTTTTCCATTCTTCTTTCGCTTGACTACCAAAGCTGAGATCCAATCTGTTGGGACAGATACCCCAGAGGTCACTCCCCTCTCTACCAGTCTATCAAGCTCTGTCTTCACCTCTTCCTTTAGTACAAGGGGCAGTTGCCTGGCTGGCTGCTTCACTGGTAATATTGAATCATCCAATTCTAAACACACTGACGTGGCAATACTGCCTAGTTGGTCCTCGAACACGTCTGTGTAGCACTGCAGGATCGGTTCCCTTGTGAGCAACCACGTCAGTTTTTCCACTGCTGCTATGTTTTCATAGTGGATCAATAAAAGGTTCATTTCTTGGCATGCCTGAAACCCAGGGAGAGGAGTCGCTGTAATTTCTACCACATAAAATGTCTGTTGGTGGGTTTGCCCGGTCTTTGGGTTGTAAAGATTTCCATGATAGCTGCCTAAGGGTTTGATTGATGCGCCATTGTATAGTCAGAGCAACCTGCTGGTTGTCTGCATCACAGCATCCTTTGGTAGGTCCACTCCATGCAGCACATTGCATGCAGCCCCAGTGTCCAACTGGAACGTGACTGGCTTGCTGTTCAGTAATAACCGTGCAGTGACTGCATTGTCCCGGGTTCCAACGGTGTTCACAGAAGGTACATGATTTGTTGTGCTCTGCTCCTCAAGTGTTATTGTCAACATTCTGAGGTCACCACCTGACATAGTGTGGTCGTGCTGTGGCTCATTGTACATGTCGTGGTTGTCGCCATCGTCTAGTAGTTGAACCAGAAATCTTGTATGAGTTTTTCGATTGGCTCAGCACACAGATGCGAAGTGATTTTGGCCATTGCATTTACTACATCGCTGTCCAAATGCTAGACACTGCTTCAGACCACGTGGATGATGTCCGCAAACGTTACACCCACCCGACAGGCAAGTACCCTTATCTACTGATGTGGGCCTTGCAGCAAAAACGTCTCCATTAGCAGCCACTTGCAGCCCATTGCTTTCTTCTTAGCTTCGTTTAGTGTCTGAATTTTTGTCGCTTGCTGGTTGGACTGTTCTTTCCCCCAGCAAAGCTCTATGCATTCTGCCAGAGTGAGCTGTCGTTTCACCAACAGATCTTCCCTTAGTGATTCACTTCAGATTCTGCAAACGATGTGGTCTCGAAGGACATCATCTGGTGTTTGATTCTCGAAACTGCATAGTAGCACTTGTTGTCTCAAAGCGGCCAGATACTGTGAAAACAGTTTGCCTTCCATCTGCTTGCGTGAGTTGAAAACAAACTGTTTGTAGATCACGTTGCTGTTGCTGATAAAATGTTCCTCCAAATAACCCAATGTCTTCTTCGGGTCCAACTTTTCAGCCTCTGATGCAAAGGGAAGCGAGTTGTAAAGATCTACTGTGGCCAGACCGAGCGTCATCATGATTGTTGCAGCCTTTTCTTGATCTGTCTTTTCGTTGAATTTGTTGACAACGGCATGCGCCTCCACAAGCATTCTCCATCATTGCCACGCTGCAGCGTCCCATTGTGCGTTGAGTTGAGGCATCGTTGTGTTTGAAGTCATGCTGAACTCTTTTGTCGCTGAGTCATGAGTGTACTTCTGACACCGTGTTACAAGCATGCACACACTTCAGGGCCAGGGATGAGCTTCTAACAAAGACAGAACGAAGACACAACTGGAAAAAAAACACCAAATAAGTAGACCAAGATAAAACACCTAAACAGGAAACATTGCACAGTAATGTGTGAACTAACGTGGTCAGGGAGTGAAAGGATCTGCACCTGTAACATTCACAAATGATATCCTTGCCAGAGTGAGTGAGTTTCTGTTACAACATAGACCTGGCGTGATGTTTTTAAAGTCGTAATTGACATGATTGAAGTGGGCAAATTGCAATGTGTGAAGACTGTTGATGAGGATTCTCTGAGTGCAGTTAGGCTAGAGCATAGCATACATGTAGCTAGGCTGTGTTTGAGCAGTTGGATTGCAGTATTTCCACAGCATCATCCATCATCCAAGACTAGTGCTACTTAGCTGCTGTGCAATAAAACTCTTCAGAGAGCAACTTTACTGGCACTCCAAAGTATTAAATAAGGGGCCCTTGACTTCAGCTAGCACTTCACTATAGCAAGATGGCAAAGACATTCACGTTTCAGTGCTTGGCCAAGCCATGTTGGTTTTTACCAACTACAGTTGCCGGTACTGACTTGGCACTGACTTTCCACTATCACTAAGCATGATGCTGAGCGGTGCTGAAGTGACAAAGACCTGAACAGAGGTGAAGTGGCAAAGAACCGTCACACACTAAATGACTCTCCTGTTTTCATTTTTTTGTGGGAAAAGAGGCTCATTATTCAGTAATATCTGTCACACTTTATAATCTGTTCTCTAAAATTAGCCAGCTTGTAGGGAAAGAATGGCTTTTAAAACGTAGAAAACAGCTATGAACGTTTACACTTAGAGGAAGTGACGTGCAGCGACATTCATGTATATGAATCATGATACCAGTGATTTGCCATTTTCTCAAGTGGGCCACTTCGGCTACATGGCACTGCAACTTGCCATGTAGCAAAGCAAACCAACAGAAGTCACTGTGGCAATAAATCTTGGGTACCCCCTAAAGTAACTTGCAAGTGAGCACACTTGAGACCACATGACTTTGAACAGATTATTTCATAGTCATACCCACACCCACACACCGAGTAAACACATAGATGCCTGCTATTACCTGGATACACGCTGATACACAGATAAATAGCAAGACAGACTCGGTAATTCAGTGGGAACCCTCTGCAGCACTTACAGGCTTTATGAAAGGTAATGCTTTGTTTTCTGTTGGGTGACATTTCACAATTTCTGAAAGTTTATTTCTTTATCCTGCAGACGTCCTTGTCCACTGGTTCTCTGAGCCACAAGCCTGCGTAAGTTACTGACCTGAGAGTTTTTCACCAATAGAGTTACTGACCCTTACTATTCTTTGTAGCAGCTGAAATGGTAGAAGTCTATCCAGGCCATAATCTGTTCTCATTTTTGGGGATCCATCTAAATTTGGATGTTCTGTCGATCAAATTTTAGGACAGTAATTTTCATGGAACATTGTTTAGATTCTTTAGGTGTGCATGTAGCCATCTATAACTTGTTTGAAGGAGGTGTAATTGAGGCATTCCTGACCATTTTGAAGCTATTTTTGCTGGAATACTGGCGGACAGAAACATGCTCTGAGGCTGGCCGTCTGTGAGTCAGGATTCTCCAACCCATGTTTGGTATCTACTGTTGTATTCTGCACCAAAACTGCATCTGGCAGCAAAGGAGTACACCATTCCTACACTTGCTATGGGCACCAATACACAAGCCCCCGAGTCACTGGTTTCTATGGGCACCAATACACAAGCCCCAAGTCACTGGTTGCTATGGGCACCAATACACAAGCCCCCAAGTCACTGGTTGCTATGGGCACCAATACACAAGCCCCCCGAGTCACTGGTTGCTATGGGCACCAATACACAAGCCCCCGAGTCACTGGTTGCTATGGGCACCAATACACAAGCCCCCGAGTTACTGGTTGCTATGGGCACCAATACACAAGCCCCCGAGTCACTGGTTGCTATGGGCACCAATACACAAGCCCCCAAGTCACTGGTTGCTATGGGCACCAATACACAGACCCTGAGTCACTGGTTGCTATGGGCACCAATACACAAGCCCCCAAGTCATTGGTTGCTATGGGTGCCAATACACAAGCCCCAGAGTCACTGGTTGGCCAAAAAGTGAGGTGCATCTAGACTGTAGGTAGGGCCAGGTTAGCAACTGGTGTGGTGGAACTGTCAACACCGAACACCATTCACCGTTAAACATGCGACATTGGTGCCGTTTTTTTAACCCCATCCATTCCAGGGGTTTTGCTCTCCAAAGACGGCTCGTTGAGTCCCCTTGCTAATGCAGCTATAACAGCCAGGACAGAAGACACTTTTGGTGCTTAGGTTCACATTGATAAGTGAATTTTACCACCACAGTGGATAGGTCAGGGTAGAGCTAACAAGAGTCTTTAAGGATCAAGAGTTCTGTATACCATGTACTTGCTAAAAACACTGTCATGTTAAAGTAAAGGAGGTGTATGCTGTGTGGGCTGAAATTATGAATTGGGGAAAAGAAATGAGGGGACAAATGGCACGGGTGCAGAGTAGAGAAAGAGTAAAAAGAAAGTATTGTGGGCAAAAAACAATAGTCACCCTCATCATCACATGCATGCCAATCCATATTTAACACTGTTGCTATGGCAACAGAAGGGCTAATTTCTGGATATAGTTGGGTTAAACCTGCCATGTTGGTGTTCTCTAAGGTTGGTGTCCCATTGCAGCAAGAGTTGGCTGCATGGTTTCCGTGCCATAGCTACAGATGCCATGTAACAAAGGCCACTGTTTGACCCTGCATCAGCCACAACCTGCGTTCTCCGTCGCACAGCATTTGCTTGCTATGCATGATGAGTAGAACATACGGGCGATCATCAGTCAGTCGGGCCGCATACAAAGTGATAGGCATGTGCATGGTACCCGGAGCTGACTTCGGCACATGACCGAGTCAGACCGAGTCTCACCACGCGAAAAAGTCAAACTTTACCTGGGTCTGAGGACTACCTGGCTTGCATGGGCAGCTGACAAGTGGCAGGAACACCTTGTCCTCATCAAGAGCTTTCATGGGCTTTTTAAATGATAATCAAACAACCCAAAGTGAAGTTACGATTGTGTCAAACTCTCCAAAAGTACTTTGTGGTGATTGTAGTTTCAGCTTTTGGAGGCACTTTCACCCCTATTCTACAGTGTTTCTAAACACTTTTTGCGAAATCTAACGCTAACAAGTTCCAGGGAAGTCTGCGAAGAGGCGACAGCGCTGATCTGGGGGAGATAGGAGGTATGCTGAAGGAGTTAGAGTTTGAAAATGGGATTTTTGCTGTCTACACCGCATCAATGCTAACAACTGCAGTGCATGTTGCACCAAAAGCCTGCAGATCCCGCCGTGAACACAATGCTGAAAGCAGGCTGCAATAACAGGTTCCTGGTTGATGAGGCCAGTCATTTGAACAGCCTCAGACGTAAGAGAGCAGAGCTAGAGACAGAGTGTGCAGAGCTATGGACGGTGCAGGAAGAATTAAGAGAGCAAACAACAGCAATTAGGGAGGAAAATATGTGACTTGCAGAGCAACAGCTTAAATTGCAAGCTACAGTGGAGACAAGGGAAAGGAAGCTGAGGTCCTTAAAGAGATGAGTAAGTTCAATACTGCTTTGATCAGCCTCTACGAAGAATTCAAACATAACCCATCAGGCTTCATGATCTACATTCCTGTAGGAGATAAATGCTATAAGAGCACTACAGTATTTGGCTGCAGAAAAAGCTCATAGACACACAGGCATCTCTTAACCAGACAAACAAACAAGCAATGTGGCCAAGGGATTAACAGCGACAGCGAAAATCTTAAAAACTATTTTGGCTAAAAAGTCCCAATTCCCATATTCTCCTTTCTCTTCATACCAAAATAATAAAACAAGAGTAGCAACAAAAAAAACTGTGACAGCAAGAAAGGAACAAGTGACACCTGGATTTCTGAACAGCAAAAGCAACATTCTGATAAAAAATTTGAAAAAATCAATACACAAACATCCACACACACATGCACACGCACGCACACACAACACACACACACAACACACACACACA
>JAOWAW010109759.1:0-13877 GCA_028565695.1 Nicola tetela
CAGAGCAAAGGCCGAAATAAAAAACCGTGACGTCATTACTTTATATTATGATATGCTTTGATCGTGCGTGATATCAATTTTAAATTTCGGCCAGGCCGGTCGCCATATTTAATGTCGCGCCGGGCCAGGCCGTGGTATACGATGGTGAACGCCTATGAGCCTTATATGTAATGACGTCGCAAATCAAAATGGCGGTGACTTGTGGTAGCACGCTCACCGAGCAGAACTGTCAGTCGTACTGAGAACGGTAGTCTCAAGTCCTTCTAGGTCTTCTCCTTTCTCGTTCAGCGTTATAAGCATTGCCAAGAGGCGTACTTGCTCATCAAGACAAGGGGTAGTAACTTTCCGTGTTATTGTAGTGAAAGCCCACTGGGAGCTGCGTTAATTTGAGGTTTAGTTGGCTCAGGCCTGCTGTAGTACATATCATTGTATTGAAGTATACATTATCAAATAAAATTAATATATCTTTTGGTTACCTGATGATTACAATAGCATGGAACTCTGAGTTGTACTCAATCCTTGGCCTCTCAGCCAAAAAAATGAATCTTTTTATAACATAATTATATATTTGAAATATCATAATATATTTGTGTCATAGTAATTATACACTGAAAAAGCTTTAGATAAGAGCTGAATTACTCTGAGCAGACAACCATACAGGACTAAACACAGAAACCAGCCTTCAAAAACTTCACAATCTCGCAAGCTGGTGACTTTTAGAAAGCCTGTATCACATAGTTTGTGTTTCGCGCGATAGGGGATGCTTACAGTATCTTCACCAGCAAATTAACTTTGAATACACTGAGCTAATTCAACGGTGAGGCCAGTTTCACACTGGCCTTACCCTTCAAGTAGCTCGGGCTTTCTTCCACCAACTGGTGCTCCTTGGTAAGACAGCCATCTCTTCAGCTGCATGGATGACGTTAAGCTGATCTGGCTTATTCTCGTTCAGTGATGCGCTCGGAATGACATCCTCCGTCAAGATCGACAAGGTATTCATCCGTCTCTGAGCAGTCCACATGAGGATGGAGTGGTATCCACGATGTCTACACCGATCGCTCACCGGCACACAACATCGATGTCAGCAATTCACGACGATCTGGTTCTGCAAGGGCATTGCTTATCACATGTACACGATGGCAATGGTTATCGCATTCAACTGCACGTATTCACCAGAGTTTGACATAAAATTCATTACAAGACAACAGCAAGGAAGTAAGCCACCCAGTCATCTCCAATAGCTGTCTGTACAGGAAGGAGAGAGCGTCGCACAACAAGTCACCGCCATTTTGTTTTGTGACCTCACTGCGCATAAGGCTCATACTATACTGATACATGCGCTACAAGTACGTGGCCTACTGCAATGACCTGCAATGACATGTAATGTGTGTCGGGCTAGCGCACCGCTTCTGTTATATACCGCCGAGAGTGCTGCCATAGACTAAGTTCACTGACACTACAGACGAACTGGTCTACCGATTTTTTGAACGTTCTGTGCGCCATGCTGGCGATAACTACCTACCGGAGGCTACCAGTAGAGCTAGAACAACACTAACTGCATAGTATGGCGCCCCTAGCTCCTGCAGACTGATTATGTTTGCCAGGTTTACACTGCATGTGTACACAACTCAGAAGAGAGTGGAGTTGAGCGCTGGTTGTCCCCACTTCAGCGCGGCTCAACAGAGCGCAACCTACTTCAGCGCAGCTCAAAGCATCGCATCTCGACGGAGCGTACCCTAACAGAGCGCTTCCTAATTCAGCGCTCCCCAATTCAGCGCAGCTTAGGCCCAATGAAGCGCATCCCAATGGAGCGTACCTGAAGAGAGCGCTCCCAGTTTACCCCAACAGAGCGCTCCCTAATTCAGCGTCTCAGACATGTTCTTGCCGTGAAGAATCATAGACGAGGAGCAAGCGAAACAATTGTTGACAATCAAAGGAGAAGGACTGAACTATGCGGGTGGGCGATGGATGACACAGGCTAGCAAGCGGTAGAGGTTGGTACAGTTTAGAGATAATCCCTTCAACGTGCTCGCCCTGTTCCGGCAGCGAAGGTTGTGCAACAGTGCGATAACTGACCCCAAGGTACTCTTGTTTGGAAGGCAGCGACAGTGCTAGTGACTGATGAGCGAGAAATTCTACTTGAACAGGGAAGATTCGGCGAATTATCTCCATGCTCTAAATTATTTTTATCATGGTTACTGGCAGAAAGCCTGCGGTCTTTGCCGAGTTGAGCTCGTAGCCATCTTCTTGATGAATGTAGGCTTTTCTGCAGATTACGCAGAGTTACGACAGGATTAGCAGCCGCATGTGGTCGAATGCACAAAACTGTTCATCAAATGGTCTACTAATTCCACTATAATAATGCCAATTATTTTCCAAAGTAAGACCAAACTTATTCGCAGAGTTTTTCGGGAAGAAAATCTTTGAACACGAGATATCTTGAGCGGCGCTGAATTGGGGAGCGCTCTGTTGGGGTACGCTGATTCTGGGTCGCGGTCTCTTGAGCCGCACTGAATGGGGGCATCTCGTCGCTGAATTGGGGAGCACTCTGTTGGGTTGTGATAATTATGGGTCGCGCTTTCTTGGGCCGCGCTGAATAGGTGCATTCCGTCGCTGAATTGGGGAGCGCTCTGTCGGGGCAGGCAGCCATTGAGATGTGCTCCATTGAACCGCGCTAAAGTGCGCCGTGCTCTGTTGAGCAGTGCTGAAGTGGGAGCATACTTGAGCGCTTGGCTGGCTGGTCTGCTGCACGGTGCGGTACGCGGTGTAACAATTCGACCAGCCCGGCACCGTACCAAGCACCAGCTATGATCAGATAATCAGGTTCTTTCTCACTCAAACTCGGTTCAAGAGAGCGCAACCCACTTCAGCGCGGCTCAATGGAGCGCATCTCAATGGCCGCCTGCCCCAACAGAGTGCCCCAACGGAGCGCCCCAACGGAGCACCCCAACGGAGCACCCCAACGGAGCGCACCCCTATTCACAATTAGAATCAGAGAGAAGAGAAAACAGAGAAGACACAAGAGAAGAATAGAAAGAACAATGTTTCGCCCGCTGGGCTCCATCAGATGATGATGAAGCTATGAGGAGGCTAGCAACATGTAGAGTTTGGTAAAGTTTAGAGATAATCGCTTCGACGTGCTCGCGCTGCCCCGGCAGCGAAGGTTGTGCGACAGTGCGAGGCCGTGTGATAACTGACCCCAAGGTAGTTTCTTTGGAAGGAAGCGACAATGACTAATCAGAGACAAGTACTATTCGAACAGGGAAGATACGCTGAGTTATCTCTATGATCTTATAGTCCTTTCCTTATTATGGTTCCTGGTTGAAAGCCTGCAGTCTTTGCCCAGTCGAGCTCGTAGCCATTTTCTTGATGAATGTAGGCTTTCCTGCAGATTGCGCAGATCTTCGACATGATTATCAGAGATGCACACGGTAAAATCTGCAGAACCGCACTTCAAATGGCGTACTAATTCCGGTCACTATGGCAATTATTTTCCAAAGCAAGACCGAACTTATCCGCAGCGTTCTTCAGGAAGAAAATTTTGAGCGCCAGATATCTTGAACGGCGCTGACTTGAGGAGCGCTCTGTTGGGTTGCGCTGATTTTTGGTCGTGCTCCCTTAAGCCGCGCTGAATAGGAACATTCCGTCGTTAAATCGGGCAGCGCGCTCAGTTTGGCCAGGCGGCCATTGAGATACACTTCACTGAGCCACGCTGAAGTGGGTCGCGCTCTGTTGAGCAGCGCTGACTCTTTGAAGTCGGTGGACCGGATACTTATGATTATGATATATATGCCCCACTTCAGCGCTGCTCGACAGAACACAAACTACATGTACTTCAGCACGGTTCAATAGATCACATCTCACCCCATGAAGCGCTCCGGGCGTGATGTTAGGCAAAATACGCGGGTAGACAATGCACACAAATGACACAGACTAGCAAGCGGGAGAATTTAGTCAAGTCTAGGGATAATCTCTGCAACGTGCTTGCGCTTTCCCAGCAGCGAAAGTTGTGCGACAATGCGAGACGAATCAGACGATAACACCAATATCCTTTTCTTTGGAAGGAAGCGACAGCGACGAATCAGAGAGAAGTACTCTATCTTTGATCTACTCGTTGAACAGGAAAACTTCGCCGTTTATCCCCATAATCTCAGTCCTTTCATTACCATGGTTACGGGCAGAAAGCCTCCGGTCTTTGCCCCGAGCTCGTAGCCATCTCAATTGATGAATTTAGGTTTTCCTGCATATTACGCAGAGCCACGACATAATTAGCAGACGCATATGGTGGAATCCGCAAAACCGTGCCTCAAATGGCCTGTTCCACTATAATAAATTAACTAATAATGACAATTATTTTCCAAACCAAGATCAAACTTATCCGCAGGGTTCTTCAGGAATTAGAAAATCTTTGAACACCAGATATATTGAGTGGTGCTAATTTGGGGTCGCGCGTTATTGAGCCGCGCTGAATAGGGTGCATACTGTCGCTGAATTGGGGAGCGCTCTGTTGAGGTGGGCGACCACTGAGATGAAGTGCATGGGTAACAACCGATCTTGAGTCATCAACCTAGTTCACAAATGAGGACGTTCATGTCAAACGTAGGAGTATTACAGCGCCAAGGGTGTAGTGTTCACCTGTTTACAATCTAATGGGGAAAGCAAATCCAGTCTACTGCACTCCCTCCCGTCCTGCTCGTTTCCATAGAGAAAAATTATACGTCAAATTATTCTTATCGAAACTTGTAGAGAGCATAATTTTTTCATTCATGTCGCCATTTACAGCAAAATTTCTATATTCTTATTATCTCATAAAAATTTCGACAGGATTGTAGAAAAAGTAGACTTTCCATATCAAGCTACTCTCCCCTGAAAGGAAGAGAAGAAGATGGAGCTAGAAGGAGCGACACTAGGAAAAGAAATACAAAGGCTAATAAACACTCAAAACATAGTCATAACAAAACTTCAAGGATGTGTCTGGAAAGCCGCTTAGACCGTTGAATCATTCCAGATGGTCTTCAATAATCGCTCTTAATATGTATACATAGAATTGGACTCCCCAGTGGACGCCAGCAGGTAAAACGTGTAGGCTATTGACCGAGACATAGGTCAATACGGGATATATAGACCAAGTATGAAGACCGAGACAAATTATTGTGTATACTAAAAAAGGAGTCAATGTAAGCAGTCAAATATCAGGGGCAATGGTCAATATATGTAGTCAAATATCAGGGACAATGGCCGACTCATACAGGTAGTCAATACACCATTTATTGACCGCTGTGGTAAACAGGAGGAAACAGTAGATGTCAATAAAAGGCACAATAAGGGGCTGTTATAATGCGTACATATAGTCGTACATGTATATACTTTTTACATAGTATGTATTATATAGGGCTAAATGTACCAGTACATGTACCTGTTATATATAACAGCCCCATATAGGTAATGTGTTCCAGAACACGACAACTGAAGGTAATTAATTTAGTAGTGACCATTCCCTTCATGATCACACCAGTGGCAGAGGGTATACTGTTGATCGCAAGTTGTACATGTATTAGGTGCTTGCATGACAATAAGATGGCGGGATGCTTGCGAGGTACGATGGTGAGAAGTTAGCCTTGATTTTGAAGAAGAGAACAAATGCGTGCACGGCACTCATCGGGAACCGCGAGATGCCAGCAGAGTTAGGTTAACCTGATGTCTTCAACACTGACATTTCTTCATGTTTATTATGCTTAGTACCAATCCGAAGGACTCGTTATTATTCAGAGCCTCCATTGGAGCTTCTGCTGAGAGGGAGAGGGCGCCTGAGCAGCGGGCCGTGGTGTAGAGAATTAGGGGATCTACCCTGTTTGCGGTGAAAGCAGGGATCGGCGGAGCGAAGTGAATCTTCAGCGCTGTTTGGTTAGTGTGTTCCTTATAATACATAGCACATTTCCAGCAACAGCATCCAATCCAATCGGCTCCAGATTGAGCAAGATGTGCCTCAGACGGGGCACATTCAATAGAGTGTCCCTTTGTCGGGCCGTCGAATCAGCGTGCATCTCGGCAGCGGCTCCTTTCGTCGTTGATATCCGCAGCCGGCTCAAGATTAATTACTCCCTTTTCCGAGGCTGGCAAACGATGCACGACTGAGTAAAGTGACTACTTC
This sequence comes from Nicola tetela, assembly GCA_028565695.1. Taxonomy (NCBI): domain Eukaryota; kingdom Metazoa; phylum Porifera; class Calcarea; order Clathrinida; family Clathrinidae; genus Nicola; species Nicola tetela. Next base: position 6,152 of record JAOWAW010109759.1, read on the forward strand.
GCTTGCTTCTTCGTACCTCTCCGAGCCGGGCTGTTCCTATCAGAATTATTCTCTGCGCATGCCTCAAAAATGTTCGTCATCACGCGGTGCTACATGCAGCCCTCCTTTACTTCGTTGACCAAAACAAATTTCCCCCGGAAGACGATCTGTTTTCTTTCCCTGCTTGCTTGAGCTCACCGGACGGGCTCGGCAGGGTGTACGCTTTGTAGCTCCGACGAAAAATCTCGAAGCCCATTATCCGACTGACTAGCAACGAACTTCCAGCTTTTGCACGCGTAGTGATATACAAAGGCAGCCTGGCGGATTTCACGCAGCTTACTCATACATCATCCGGCGCATGCCCCAAAAGATGTCAGTGCGATACGGGCGTTGCAGTGGTTGAAGACATGAAGAGCTTCCTCTGAGCCACAACAAACGCACCGACTGGAGACTTGGTCTCAGGTCCCCTTCCACTTTCGGCCCACAGCTGATACAGACAGCAGGTCCAGTCTGGCCTTCAGGGTCTATTCGCGATAGCGAATGAACCGGCAGTCTTTCGGCCAGGCGTTCGAAACTGCCGAGTCACCAAAGGCTCGGGCACATTTGCCCTGGTCTTTCATGTTCTGCCATCTTCTTAGCCACTTTTGGGGAAACGCTGTCTAAGCAGCCTCAATAAGTGACCTCTGAGTTGCTTTTGGGTCAGACGAGACGTACTTGATCGCTTACTGGCCAACTCAAGGCCCTTTTGAAGGGTGAACCATTCGCCAAGTTGTCCCGTGTCTTCCTCCAGAAGGAGAAAGTACATACAGGCCGATCACTTTAGCTGCTTTACGGACCAAGCTCCAAAATGACTTGGGCTACACCGAATTCGCCGATAGGCCGACTCTGAGGACACCCGTTTCACACACAATTCAGTTGTTTATCAGATTAAAGTGTTCAGGGAATCTTTTCACTTTCCATGAAAATGACGAATTTTCTTTTTCTATTCACAGCCTTATCCCTAACAAAGCCAAAAGAAGTGTCTGTTGTAAGGGAAGTTTCCTGTGCATTTTTACCCCCCCCCCCCCCCCGAAGTTGTGCACTCAAGTTGGCAGGAAAAACACTCGGGGAAATCTCAAGTTTTGGATCAAAACGCTGTTCAGACTACACTGATTTCTTTTTTTTACCCGGCCTAGATGGACATCAACTAGACATAACTGAATGTACAAAACAATGGGAGTGATGCACAATCCGCAAAATGAAAACTGCCGTCTTCAGATAATTCATGTTACAAATGCCCTTTTTATCTTCTCTCCTCCGTGGTTATCGACCCAAGAAAACTGTGTAAACTCTTGTTCTCATAAACCCATTTGACCCATTCGTGTCTTCTCTACATCAAACGGAAGAAAATGTAGGCAAGCAAGAGGAAAAAAGTGCCCAAAATTGTTGCGCAAGCTAAAGTGAACAAACTATGCAACAGACTTGGACTGACCAGGTTACGCGTAAAATGCGTCAGAGAGGATGTGAAAATCAAAACTTATATTCGCGGTCTTGCCATTGTTCACAGGGGGGGGGGGGGGGGGGGGCAAGTGAACCACCCCGAAAATTAAAATCTTCAGTGAAAGTGTGCGAAATACCTTTAAAATGCGTTTTGTAATTGGGGAGGGGTAATGTTTTTGAAACTTTCCGAAAAGAATGTGCATACCTGTGGACCCCTAGCCATGGCAGCCGGTTATGAACCACCGAAAAGAATGCCATGGACTGCACAACACCCTAGTTGTATTATGGACTCAGAAATCAAGTCGCTTGGATACCACAAACAGCTCTCTGGTTACGCCACTGACCCTTGGGTAAATTAACGTTCTACATTGTGTGGTGGGGCTCATCACAGTTCTGGTGACCTCACTAGCTCAGAATAAAGAACTACGTTGGAAAGATATGATCTTTCGTCAATCGTAGACATCTTGCTCTTTATTTGGACGTGTATGAATGCCTAGGGAGGAAAGACTTGCTATCTAGAACCGCTTGGCAATTGAAGTCAGAGCAACTAGACTGATTGACTTTTGATATGCTGAAGAAGGAAAATTGAGGCTTGCGCGAAATGCCCTTGCAAATTGCCAGTGTCAGTTTCAGTCATATTTTTTTCAGCGCATCTTCTAGACAAGTCACTACTGTTAAACAGAACCTTGGCCGCAGGCTTCTTTTTTAACATTCTAATTTCAGTGGCATTGCCACTGGCACATATCTCAATAGGATCCCCAGCTGGCTTTCCACAGTGTTTCTTTTTTCAGCTAATAATGGATTCTCCAATTGGGAAGATTCTCACCTCTAAAACATGTAATGACTTTTACAAATTCTAAATTTGTCATTCTACAAGCTGCTTGCTCCTGACACAAGGTCACTATAAAGCAAAACAATTTCAAGTTGCTTGGTACAACAAGACCTTACCATAGCCTACGGTAGAGAGACAGGATGACTAAAAAGTAAATGTGTGTAAATGTGTACCATGATGGTTTACGCTGAGGAGTCTATAGCTATGGCAATAAGGCAACACGCTTTACAGCTGGAGAATTCAAAGAACCCAGCAACTTTATCACGATTGATTCAATCAGCTGCGGCCCTATGCTGTTATCCAAACTGAAGAATTTAACAGAGCTATAGCTATAACTATGGTTACCAGTACCAGGTATGCGTAGTGCCAGACTGAAGGCTGTAATCATGCCTGAGTCATTAATATTTGTCTAATCATGCAAGTGGCAGTGACTGGACATGAAAATCCATGTCTAAAAATTTTTGTAACCAACTCAGCTACCTGAATTTAGGCGAAGGGTTAATCAGTTTATCCGTTTCTGTAGTTACAGCACAATCACAGATAAACACTATGCAAAGATTATGGAAACTGAATGTGGTAAGGGAACTTACACACTCTCAAAATTACACTATTTACAGGGAGTACTACATGTACACCACACCAGAACTGAAGAGTTTTCGCTCGGCGACTGGGCCAGAATATATAGTTGAGCAGTTACCAATATTGTGGAGTTTTGTCTAGGTGATGCAGCAAAGCAGGTTCAAGTCAGGGTTTCACCATCTCAGTCTTTCTTTTCTTTCCCTGGGCTCTATCCAATGAGGAGAGTGTTCAGCTAAACATCTCAGATTCCAAGGCTGAGCCTCTCCAAACAATAACTTCACAAGTAGACCACCAACTGAAAAGCTGTAGGCCACTGCTGCGCCTTCTACATCACAGCCCTGCTTCTTCCTTTTATCCAGTGACAGAAGGAGCCTCGTCTCAGACTAAGGACACTTTGAAACTACAGAACGGCCAAAGGGTTAAAGCTCAAAAGCCAAACAAATAAGGCCAAACCAGTGTTTGTGCATTGCACGCCATAAGGCATCAAAGCCAAACTCCTTGCAAAACCAACTTTGACTCATCACTAGTGCTAAAAATCATGAAAAGCTTTTGTGGCTGAAGAAAAAAAAATAGACTGGCAACTGAAAAAACAATGAGCCTTGGAAGATCAGATCACTGAATGGTCCTCTTTGAATTCCTAACACTACTTCCTCTTCCTGCCAAGGACATCTTCTATCTTCACACCAGTCTTCTGGTCCTCGCGATCTTTGCTCAATTCTCGCTGGCCAACCACATCCTTGTCCTTGAGGACTGTCTCCTGCATCTTAATGATGTGCTTACGGCAAGCGTCAAATGTGTTGAACAGCTTCCAGCCACTTACAAGATCATCCCATGGTGGCTCTTGGGCATGAGCAGTCTTCAGAACATTCTTCAGGCTTTCATGAGAAAGTTTGTCCTCAAGATAAGACCACTGCTGCTCTCCACTAAGACGTCGAACCTAATTAGCACACAGTGCAAAGTGGTATGACTGTACCACGCAAAGAACAAAAACATTGAGAAGCAAAGAGAGGAAGAAGAGGAATGCGGAGGAAGGAAGGAAGGAAAAAGCAAACGAAGGAAGAGATTCTCACCTCTGCAGGACTGAGCCGTTTCTTCAGGGCCTCATGATCCCACTCGTAAGTAACACAAACATCACGATTTAGGCCTAAAAGAAATGATTACGTTTTTGTGTAAGTCAACATCAGCTTCCTAATAATTCCTCGTACCTACTAATTACTTAAATTTGCCACTGCATCTCAACACACACACAGAAGCTGACTGTTACTCAGAGCATTGAAAAGCAGTGATGAGGTAATAACAGTAGACTCCAAACTAAAGTGAATCATGTCTGTTTCTATGGAATTGAATGAAAGCTGTAGCTATTTACAAAAAGGGATACTAATGCAACCCTGCCAAAACATATGCACATGCATGTACATACATACACACATGCATACATTTTCCCGGATACACACAAATACACATGCACAAGCACAGACATGTGATTACTATGGCAACATGCTGAGATATAATAGTGCCCCGTGCATATACATACCCAGCTTGGTGTTGTCAATGAGTTCGCTGGCCTTGATGCCACCCGGTTTCGTGCCTGGACTGTTTGACCATTTCTTGGAGTCGGTCCCCCTCATTGGTTTTGGTGCACGCTTGTTATGGAAATACATAGCTGCGAGACGATTGAGCTGCGATGTACGCAACCATCTCCACCATTGGTAGTCGACGTAACCATGGTGAAGATTAAAGATTGGTGCCTGAGCTGAGTCATCCGTTCCCATGGTACCGCCAGGGAGGTCATGTCCCAAAATGTGAATATCATTCTGATAGCACAAGAGAGCAAGATCAGTGAATCAAACCCAGATTTCACCAGAATTTTGAAAAACCAGGGACTGAGTTAGAGAGAAAATTACATGAGTTTGTAACCCACTTCTTTAAAGTCTTTCAAACTCACCCCAAGAAGACACAAGTATGATCCATAGTGCGAGTGAGGCGCCTTGAGGGCCGCCTCGGTGTACACAACTGTGTGGAAGTTGTCTTTGGCACCAGTCCTGAATCTCCTCTGGAGACAGCAGTGGTACGGTTCCGGTATGTTGGCCTTGCAAGCACTTGTAATAGCGTGAGGCGTTGTCTAGCAACAATACAGACAATCCACAGGCAATCTTAGTATGACCTGCATGAAATCAACAAACTAAATGTTGGCTATTGGTTACTCCCTTTTCACCAGCCAACCACAAATAAATGTAACCAAACCTGTGATGCCAGTGCCTAGCTGAATACAAATCACCTCATGTTAGCTGCTTGATCGATGCTTCAACTCAAGGAGCTTGCTTCACAACAAGCCTTGTGACCCTTGCCAAACGTGATCCAACACCCAGAACCGTAAATTATCATGCTAGGCAGGAGTCATAAGACTTGCAATGAAGCTAACTTTTTTTTGAAGTGATAGAGCAGAGAAGCCTGTGTGTAATGTGGCAGCTAACATTGTGATTATCATTCGGCGATGTACTGGCATAGCAGGTTCAGGTCTAGTTGCATTCATATGGCTGGTGGGGACAGGCAAAACGATTGACGCTTCCCACAGTGATAAAGTATCTATTGAAAAACGAAACGTTGCATTGATCAATTCTCTGACCACTAACAGCTGCTATGTAACCAGTCCTATATGTATACCAGCAAAAGTGCAAGTTATAACACAATGTAGAAGATTCGTTGTGGCAACCAAAATGGTGCACCAGCCAAATCCCATAAGCAATGCAGCCAACTCGTCAGATTTTCGGACAGTATCTGAAATTTGATGCCTCATCTGATCTTTTGTCTGATGCCATTGGTTGTCTGAAAAATAGTGGGTTGTCCACTGAAGTCATTTTTTTCGTATTTTGCACAATATATCTTCAGAGGTAGCAGCCCTGCCCCAGCAATGTTGAGTGTACATGTATATTTTGCTGCTGGTGTGACTCATCTGACCCTGCCAACTGTTCAAGATGCCTGGTTACCATGGCAACAAAACAGCACCCTTCTGGTGTGTGGAAAATATTTTACCATGTCCAATTTTCAGCGATAAAAAGTTGGCAGCACTACATAAGGCCAATGGAAAGGGCTTATGATGATGGAGCAGTTGATAAATAAATTATCACCTGAAACTGAAAATGAGCTCTTCTCTTTTAAGAGTTTGCAAGTTGATGTCTATGGGCAATATACAGTGAAAATGAAAAGTTTCCCGGCTGACAACTGCCAGGTCAACCTAAGCTAGCTAACACCATGCCTTTGGGAAGCAGGAAAACTTGAATGAGCAGGAACAGAACAAGCCTGCTTTCGTTCCAGGTGACAGCGAGGCCTAGGGTCCTGTTGACAACCGCACATTTCCTTTCCAGAACTTCAGAGCAGTTCAAAGCTTAAGGAGGCTCTAGTAAGAAACTCCATTACAAAGGTATTCTTATTTCTTCCTCCATCCAGCTTCTACAACCGGCAATGCCACCTATACACCTCAATCAGGCAACATACCATGTACGGCAGTAACCTATACACAACATGTGATATACAGTTACCTTCCACCCAGGTGTTTTGAATGGTCCATCTGTGACACAGTTGTAGTGTTTTGGATCTCCGTTCATTCCCAAGTACTTTGGTGTAAAAACCCGGCTGGTACGCCACGAGTGTGAAATCTTGCCCCAGTCAAGGTAAGGGATTGTAATACGACAATCGTGTTCACGAAGCAAATTCTCAATCTTCAAACAAAGAAAGGAATCAGAAAAAGAAGAGTCAGAAAAGAGTTAATTCTCTTCATGATGCATGACTGCTAAAGAGAGCGCTGCTGCAACACTAATACTGCCACTGAGTCAATTAAGTCACAGGAAATGAAACAGATTTCTTTTCAATGTTTTTATACAGTTGCAGGAAATATTCTCACAAAAGCCAGAGAGTTGGCAGGCTGTCAGCAGTTGTTACAAGTTGTTAATGAATGGCATCACAGTCAGTATAAGTTGATGATGATATCAATGCGACCCCACAAGGAAGTCCTCAAGACATGTCACACAAAAAGAAAAACGGTTCAAATTTGTTATTTTTCTCTCTTTTTTCTCTTTCTTACCTGAAGCAGATACCACCGATGCCATGGCCCAAAAGCTGGAATGTCATGAATACCCGCCATAAAGAGAGTCCTGTGCGACTCCACAATCGACTTGTAGCGTTTGTGCGTCTGTAAGTGGTGTGTCATCTTTGCATATGTCTTGAAGTAGCGCTCAAGAACATCTGGAGCACGATGGATGAGATTGGTGACCTCAAAACGAACTCGGCAGCAGTGCCACTTGTCTGAAAGTGAAATGTATCACACAGATCACCAGTCTAAGTTTTACTTAAAAGTTCCACAAACACAGCATTTACCCTCTCAACCTTGTGTTATGCACCTACATGTAGATTAAAACTATAAGAAAGTGTCTCTATGAACTAATATCCAATCTTAACCCAAGTCAGGCCTGGTAAGGACTAGACAGGGATTCTTACAGGCATCATTGAGCATCTGTGTGTGTGCGTGTGTGTGGGGGCAGGGGGTAGGTCAGGGGCCGCAATTATGAGGGCGTCAACCCCCGATTACATATAGTTCGTACAGAGTACTGTATACTACATAATTTTCGGTGCACCTAAATTTTGATAAACAGCGATCAAGTCCATTTTGGTACAACTTTAAATTTGGCACTTTTTGATCACATGCTCACACTATATGCATAGTACAAATTTTAGGTCTAACTTTAAATTAGGTACTCCAAAAATGTACTGAAATTACCGAAATTTAAGGTACTCTGAAAATGATGTGGTATACCGTAGTCTTGGGTTGCCACACGATGTGTGACCCCCTCCCCCTTCCCT